>OMKP01023048.1:0-30267 GCA_900302375.1 Bathygadus melanobranchus
TATAGTGCCATGTACGAACATACAAGTAAGTGCTAAGGATACAGAGGGGATGGGGTCGAAACCCCGGTTAGGGTAGGTGTTAGTGGGTTTGCACGTTCTCCCCGTGTTCACTCGGGTTCCCCCCATAGAACCCCACAACAACAAAAAACAGGCAGAAGAACAGATTGCTCTTCGGTCCTGTCCCTGACCACGACAGGACTGAGCGCTTGGACTTGGTCCCCGGGCGCCTCTACTGATGGCTGCCCACTGCTCCTGGCTTTCCCTGGGGGAGGACGGTCAGGATGGGATAAATGCGGAGAAGGCATTCCACCGGCGACGCCTATAATTGCATGTGTATGTGTGTGTGTGTGTCGCCGCTCACAGTGTGTGTGTGTGGTTGAAGTGTCGACCGTGTGGCAATTAAAAGGACGCTTGTCCTCTGATTACTATTACTATTACAATACTCCCAATACATTCTTAGCAGGGGTGGCCGTAATGGGGAATCGAACCCCTAACCCCGGCAGTATAACTGGACATGGTTAATATGATAACAAGAAATGCCTCCCCAAGTTCCTTACTTGTAGATTTGATAACTGTTTCGAATCCTCATCCCTCCTTTGATGAAACCCACGATGCTCTCGTCCATGAAGGTCAGAGCTGCTTTCTGTAGCAGGACCTCAGCATAGCACAGCTCAGCATGCATCTCCTCTATTTTAACAAGCATTCACATGACAAAGAAATCAAAATCACTGACAACTACCAAACCTTGCTAGCTTTGAGAATGCACGGCATCTATATATATATAGCTCATAACTGCAAGACAGTTTAAAACTGCAACCACGTTTACAATTCCTCCATACTTCAAAATGTAGAATTATGATGACATGCAATTGCCATGTGATAAAAACATTATCAGTAAATAATTGAGATTTCCTCCCCTGTACTATAAAGGCCTTGTGGTCAAGCTGTGCTCTTAGCAGATGGTTGGGTACCTTCCCATAGCCAATGCCTTCATAGCATCAACATATGAGATAATCAGGTCTGTCTAACCTTCTGTCAGGTTGTCAACGGGTTGTCGGTACCACAAGTTGCTAATGGTCTCCATGAATCCACTCTTTCTACGAAAGCTGGGGAGGAAAACATGAAGGCAAAAGGCATCTTAAAAGAGTTTCAACAGGTCAGCCAAACTCGGCATTGACAAGAGTAGATTTAACAATAAATGGTTAACGATGATAAAAAAGTGCACTACCTCTGGCATGTCTGTAGAGACTCCTTTAATGAAGTCATGGCGGCGTCCACATCTTTTGGGTCAAAGGTCATGCCTGCCTGCATCGCCAGCATACTGCTGTAGCCCACTGCATGGTACATGCTCCGGTCCTTCCTAAAGAAGAAGAAGAATCCTGTTCTAGATCATGGCGAGTGACTGACATGCTAGCCAGATAAGCAAAAACAGAAAAGGCATCCCTGCGCTAACTCAAGCCTGCCTACACAACAGATATACATCTGACGTTGACTGGTTGAAGACGGTAGGCCTGCCTTATTAATCCCAGATAAGACATTCCGGAAATATAAGCATTACATAATGCCTATGCGTATACATTACAAGCTAAACAAAATGAAAGTAGTCATTCCAAGATTCAACTAGTAAACCCACGTTGAAAAAGATCAAATAAAATCGCACCCACCATGGTTTGAGATGAGCCAGCGCATCAGAGAAGCGGTTGTTCAGAAATAAGTCCAAGGCAGAGGAGCAGTCTTCCAGGGCGCTCTCCAGGTCCAGCTCCATCCGCGGACTGCTGCATTGCAAAGTAGTCCTACGATCATCAGCCATCACGTTCAAGTACAGTACAGAAGCATAAGTGAGCTTCAAGTAAACTACGTATTATACAGCATTTTGAATGTATAATGACAAATAAAGCGGTAGCCTAGCCAATAACATGATATGAATGGTTTATTGTTGTTCTGAAATTTGATAACGTATTTATTTGCAAGAACAAGTGCGCCTACTAGGCTACAATAAAAATGTTCAGCCCGAATAAAGATAGACAATAATGAATTTAATGAATTAATAACCAGGGATTCTTACAGTGGCTCCTCTGTAAATTGACTGTTGATCTCCGTCTAAAGAAAAACACATTGGTAATGCAATCATCCATTCAAAAGTAATCTAATAGCGGCGTATTTATATGTAGAGCTTAATTATTTAATTTTACCCACGACAGAATAAAACCGAATCAACTCATGCAAGAAATTGGTTAAATTAATAAAGATGTTCGCGACGCAATCATATCTCTTTCTAAATTATAGAGAGATTAAGATTTACCGGTAAAGTTTGCTGTTCTTTCTTATCCTCCATTGCGAAGAATGTTAAGAGCAAAATCCTAGATTAAAACTGATTATCAACTCCAAATGTATTTATTGGCATTGATACACGAATGACCAGGGTTAAACGGAGCTAAGTAGAAACTTCCCAGACATTTATTCCTTCCACATGACCTCGGGCATTTCACGCCCAGACCTCTGCCCCCTTTTCAATTATTCATCACCCCTTTAACTCAATTAACCAGGCTTTCCTCCCAGGCGTAGACTAGGCTGCAGACGTCCATTTAAAAACTACATTTCCCATGGTTCATAGCAGCCACACGTTCTGTGGAAAGATGGCGGCTTGTGATTCTCATCCGGAGAGGGAAAACATCCCAGATTACGAATACATCGACGTTAACACAAAACCTTTTCACATAGGCGCGTTTAGAGATTTATGGCTAGAAAGACTTAAACCGTCGAATTACTCATACAAAGAAGAGGACGAGGCTGAATTTGAGACATCATTAGCCAAAGAATTGGGGCTCAACGCTGAAACCGTCAATGATCTGAAATCCATTTGCAGGTACCAAACCGATGGCTTTGTGTGCGAACTAAACTAAACGTAACATAAACCATCACTGTATTATTTGTGTTTGTGTTGCTTGCTCCACATTGACATGATTTCCCGTGTATTGTATTGCATTAAGCCTCGACTCACTTCGCTGCCACCCTGCTGATCAGCCCCCAGACACCAACGTTGTGCCGGCCGACTCCTCTCTCAGGACCCTCATGTAGGTGACGCTGGTTCAACTTTTTTACTTCACTTACACTCAGGTGGTTACAATGGATAACCAGGTGTCGTTATTTTATTTTTAACAGACAAAGGAAGAGGAGACAAGATTACAAAGCAAGTCTGAAGATCAATAAAGTTGGTAGACATGACCTTTACGCGGATGAACTGGTGGGTGTTAAACACACTGTCATAATACAAAAGTACTATCTCTATGTTTGGCCAATAGTTAATATCACTCATATAAGTGCATAGGGATTGGATGTATTAAATATGTAGCCAGGTCAGTCAAGCTTTGGCCTATGGTTTGTATTTTAGGAGAGACTGACCGTTGGGAGGAAGCCAGAAGGTGAAGACGATGTCATTCCTGAAGGAGAAGTCATAATCACCGTCAACATCTACTACCCCACCATCTTCGAGAGAGTGAGATAGCTAAATCAGACTAAATGTTAAAATGTACAGTCAAGTGTTGAAGGCAGCTTCAACACTTGATTGGAAGCTGAAACCTTCAGCTGTCAATATTCATGGAATCTTTTCTTTCTTTCTGTCGATAGTTTAAGCACGTTCGGCCCCACATGACTTTGTTGATGACCGGTTCCCATACGTTGGCAAACATGAGGGATGCCATTTGCTGCGTCAGTGACCTGCAAGTGTGTGGAGAGTTCAGCAACACGCCCGACATCGCTCCTGACTTCATCAGCAAGGTAAAAACACTGCTTCCCGGGTGCAGGTTCATTCAGTTTTTATGACTCACATTTTCAGATTATATATTAATTGGCATTGCTGGTTACTCTCAAACTAAATCATGGGATAGCTATGTTTGTTGTATAATTTGTCAGACAAATATGTTGATGTTATGCCTGTCATTTTGTTAAATGCTTTGAATCAATTTGTTGTTTATTGTTTCAGGATCATTACAAGTCAGCCTTCTTCTTCCTGGAAGGAGTTTTCTACAATGACATGAGATTCCCCGAGTGTCAGGACATCAGTAGGTTAGCCGTCTACTTATCATCAATTCATTATCCATGTATTGGATACTAATATTGTACTGAGAATATACACTCCTTTTTCATAAACACATAAATCAGATTATAACTTCCAGATCACTGCTATAATGGTTGCCTCAGATAATCAAATATTCAGTAAATTCTAACAATATGTATTGCACAATTTAATGGGTTTATGTATGAAACAAGAATGAGGGTAAAAGTGTTTGCAGACAATTGCTGCCACCCTGTGGCAGAAGAGAGCACAGCAGCTCATAATACATTTATAAGATTAAGATTAATTATGAGTTGCCTTTTTTGACTGTTGAATGTAAGCCTAAATGTTTAAACTGACTTTAAAAAATGGATGTCGCCCAACCCTAGACGTGACCATCGCTAACGTCATGCTATGCTGACGTACAACAGAGACATGAAGCCAATTTCTCCCCGCTTCTGTTTTACAAGCAAACGATACAAAACGCAGCCATAGCCTCTGCTCCCCCCCACCCCAAACAAGGTTCTAAAACGTATATAGACTCATCTCTGTTTGGGATGAAAATGGATGTGTTCATGCTCAAGACTGGGGATGGAGGTTAGCAGTTTGAAGTGCAGAACATTGAATTAGTGTCGCCTGTGCTTGTAAAACATTTAGCTCCTTAGATGAGAGTACCAGAAGCGCTGGTCTTGTGATAGTGACGTCAAAATGTTGCAAATGTGAGATGGCTTGCAAATAAGTTTCTCTACAACGTTGCGAGTACGATTCCATTCATTCACAAGTGACAATAACTATAAATGTAGTGTTGTATACGATGTCTGATCATTTATGTAAGTTTTACATTTTACTTTTATCCAAAGCAACTTACAAGTGAGGCTGAGAAAAGGACACAATCCAAGTTGGAAAACAATTTTTATATTTTATGAAGCGTGCTTCAGAGTCAAAGTTTAAATGTAAATGTTTGGGAAAAAAGATGATTTTAATCATCACGGTTGTTCTGTTCCGCAGCACCACGATAGAATGGGCAAAGAGCCACAACTTCCCTTCTTACCAACAAGCCAAGATGGAGGACACCAAGTTTGTGGATCTGACGATCAAAGTGGGCTTCCCCTACCTCTACTGTCACCAGGGAGACTGTGAGCACCTTGTCATCATCACAGATGTAAGGCAAGTACTGTCCGTTCAAACTCATCAAGTCTAATTCCGAGCACGCATGAATGTTACTTTAAGTTTGTTTTAAATACTTGTTTGTACATGTTTTTATTTTAATGTGTACACATTTTCTTCTTTTTTGATGAAACCAGAATCAAATTTGTTTTTTTATTTGCATGTGTAGAGCATGCCAATTAATTCTGGATTTCAGTTCGCTCAAGGAATCAATTTTTAGTTCCTGGAAATATCTGGCGAGCACATTTTATCTGGAATTCACCCAGTTATGAATGTGACAACTGTACCCAATGAGGGTTTTTTTTATAGAAGGCTCAAAGCAATTTATTATGAATACATAAGTATTAACAAACACAGCTATTGCTGTTCAGCAATTTTGCTGTTATCCACAACTTTTAGATAGACCATGGAGCAGGTATCTTGAGGGGGTTAGGCATCAATTTGTTGCACAAATTGGGGTTTGAACCCAGAGCCTTTCTGCTGGGAGACAAACATTGTAACCACTTGAGTATCCTGCCCATTGACAAAATCTGCCATTACGTAACCTTTATAATATGCGTTTCAATGTAAGTGGAAGTGACTCTTCTCTCGATGAAAGTTTGTATTACTTGTGGATCTGAGCCATGATTCGTTTTATTTTTTTCTTGTTGCATTTGTGCAGACTGTCCCATAAGAGTGACTGTCTGGACATGAAGCTCTACCCTCTCCTGACCCACAAGCACAGGGTGGTCACGCGCAAATGTACTGTCTGCCACATCTACATTGGCAGGTAAGTTAAAAATCACGTCACAATAAATTGTCATGTTGCCCTTTGCCAGGCTTTTAAACACTGCTTTTATTCTCATTGCCACTAGCATGAATGTCTCTTATTCAAATGTGTTAGTCTTCACATTGTTACCTGTGAGGCACTTCGATAGGCCACAGTATTGGACACTGATGCTAGTTTTAGAAATATACGTTGACATTGTCAATTAGCATCCTTAAAAAAGAAAAAGAAAAAAAGAACGGCATTCTCTCTGTTCCACTCATTGCACTTAAGTTCTTGGCTGGTTTTTAGTTAATTGTATGTCTGTTAATGTGAGCCCGGTCAAAGTTGATGGACAATATTTGAATATTTTAGATGGCTGACGACCAACGACCGCTTGGCTCCATGTGACCCCTGCCTCTTCTGTGACAAATGCTTCCGGATGCTTCACTACGACGAAAAGGGGAACAAGTTGGGGGACTTCCTGGCATACCCATACGTTGACCCAGGTGCATTCAACTGAACTCACCTTTAAATGGATTTACTTTTTATATTGTGTTCAAATGGTCCGATTTACGATGTAACCATGTACCATTAATGTGCATTTATATGGGGAAAACAAATGTGGTCGTCTCGTGGACGTCCGACAAGCACTTCCCGTTAATGTTTGTTTGACATTGATTGTTGCAGATTTGTATGAACGGCGGTCTGAGGGTGAACCACATCTTGTCTGTAGTGTGCAAATGTTGAATTGACCTTAGTTGAAGTACATTTTTCAGTTTTTACGTATTTGCAAAATGCATAAGTGCTAAACTATTTTCTGTGCAAATAATCAGAACACTTAAAAGGGAAAACATTTTAGAAACTGATGCTTTATTAGTGGACGCTATGATAGACAGGAAAAATACTCTTATTTACATTTGTTAGAGAAACACTTAAAAATAAACAGTTGAATTAAAGCACGTCTTGGCAAAATAAACTTTGGCCTCCATAATGTCCCTACTGTGCACTTGAAATACACAAACATCAAAATACAATAGTGAAAACTACTTCATCCATGAACTCTGCTTTTATACAAAGAACGTCACTAACAAACAGCTTCCTTTTGAGTGTAGTTCGGTCTTGTTATGAGTCAACTGCAACATGTCTGCCTAATTCTTATGTGACAACATTTAAATACACCCTACCGAACAGCTCTAATAAACATGGTGTTTGGCAGCTTGAAACGTCTTACTCAAATGTGTTGGTCTTGACATTGTTACCTGTGAGGCACATCGATAGGGCACAGTATTGTTAAAACGTCACCTAAGCAAAGTATGGGGGGGGTAAGTATTTCTCCAGAAATGTTTGGAGACTCAGATGGAATCTTCCACGCTTTTTCCAGTACTGCAAAAAAAACAACACATGGGTTATCAATAAAATATTACAGAAAGTGTTTGGCTTTCTCATTGTAGTGCCTCCCCATCTCTGATCTTAGTTTTTCCATCTGATCACTTTTCCCTATCCTAGACAGCAGTTTCCCCTATGCATACTGCTGGTCTTTTGCAACAGAATTCTTGTCGGTTTGAGGTCTTAGTTCAGGCTTGCGAGTATGCAAACTCTAGTAATGGTCATAAGTTTTGACCATGTCCATGTAATATCAGACCAGAACATGGGCCTCTAACACTACAGAACCCACATTAGTGCATCAATCTGACGTTGCAAGGCCTGGGTTATATCTGGGTTGTGTGTACGTACGCCTTGGGAGTGTAGGACGCAGCATGAACTAAAGCAGTTGTTCTAATGGTCCCCATTCCACTGGTTGTATGGACGATGTGAAGAGACACCCGCCCAGGGCTATATGGACGCCTGTTGGTCTTACCTATTATCTCCAAGTGTGGTCTTCTCGTCAACCTTCTCCCTCTCAATGTCCTTCTTGTCCAACGAGTTGAAATCGCCATTGGGGATCTTGTCTTTTTGTGAGACACACACACACACACACGTATGAAGAATCTAGCCGCACTCAAGACGAGGATTCACAAGCTCATGTGATGACACATGCCTCGGGCCTCGGCACTGCGCTGAGGTGAATGGGATCTCCTTTGGTTGATTGGACATGCTTCAGTCTACAACAGAACCTTTCATTGGGGATGGCACTCTTCAACCCCCAAAACACAGCAGGATGGATCACATTGTTTTGTGCAGAATAACCACAGGGGATCATATATGTCAATGTAGTCGTCCATTTTGTTCCATACATGACTATGGTGTCTTAAACGGCAGTATTGCACAGGCACATGACATGCCGTGAGCTGCTCGAAGAGCCACCATGAACACGCAGAATGTTCCAGAATGATCACGGCCGTCACACGTAAATGGTAGAAACGTGTGTTAAACCAATGCAGTTGTCGTCAACATCTTTGTTCATTCGTGCCAACAGTACCTGGTCATGTAAATCAGGTCAAATCAGCCACTCCTTGGCTTTTATGTAAACGATGTAAACTAATAACTGCAAATCGCATATTGGCTTCATCGCAGTAGGCTCACCTGCATTCTGTTCCCGGGCTTGTTCGGCTCTCTTCAGCGCTCCCTTCTTGGCCTCCTCAAACTGCCGTTGCTCAGCGATGGACTTGTTGAGCACCTGGCTGATCATGGAGTCCCCCTCCCCCACCAGGAACATGCTCTTGAACTTGTTGTACAGCATGCTGGCCTTGTCCATGATGTCCTGGCTGGCCTTGAACCTGCGGATCTTGGAGCAAGATCATAAACAACCCACCAATGTAGGCAGTGCCTCAGAGATGAACTCATTCGAGAGTTGCAAGATGGAGGTTTCATAATACGATTTTAACTAATGTATTTCTACAGTGGCCAGTCTACTACACAGGCTTGATTTGAAACCTTTACAGACACGTTGTCTAAGGACGGTGTCCGAACAGGACATTTTAGCTTGTCAGACCGGCTACGGGTCTGTTTTAGTTTAGTTTAGTTTATCAGTGCCTGCAGAGTTTGTGTTTATTGCTGGCCAAGGAGTAAACAGACAATGGCAAGACAATGCTATTGTTTTAGTTATCAGTCCTTTGTTAGCAAATATGGAAGAATAAGTACAATTCCTTAATAGCAAGGGCATACGTGCTGCATATGCGGGACATGAATAAACTGGCCGTGAGATCACCAATGGAAACATTGCTGTTGTGTTGGGATCTCCTGAAACCTTCGTGTGCGCTTCAGATGCCATATTTTTAATTAGACCTCCAATACGACCAGCTGTGTCTTCAATCTGTGCACACCACCGGGGCATCGTCTCTGTCAACAGGTCCCATTAACTCTTCTGAAGTGAGTGTGTAGTCTAGTTTCACGTCTGACGTTTTGTCTAGTAGTAATGTGTTTCTTTTGTCGAAAGATCAAAGCCATAACAACATAACGGACAGCGCTCCGGAGATTATTCAGCCTTGAGGACTAAATGTCCTTTTACATCATGGAAAAGACTTCAAACATCCATGTTTTGGAGACTATGAGGTTGTTTCCCTGTTCAATAACTAAAAGTAGGCTATCACTCTTTTGGAGTTTAAAAACAAAACAAAACATTGCCCTCCTCCCCCTCTCCAAACCCCGCCCACCTTCAAAAAGTGAGCAGACACCGCAGCAGAGCAGGTGCTTGGGTATTCATACCTTTTTGAGCGTGGCGATGAGTTCGCTGTGTTTCTGCAGGTGCTGCGTGGTCACCTGCAGCGTGCCGATCTCATCCAGTGCCTCCAAACACTTCCTCACATCCTGGGGACGAGGGGAGGGTTGGGATCATTAACGTTAAAAAAAAAAGAAAATGGGATCCGTCTTCCAAGTAAAATAATTCTATTGTGATGGATACACGTACACTGAAACTTACCGGGTTGTCGATTTTCAGAGATATTTTGATTTCCCCGTGCAACCTTTGCAGTTTGGATTCTGTTGAGATTTCTGTAAAGAAATGTTTTGTGATGAGTGGTTGAAAACGTATGATTTTATTTGCAAATTCATTGAAGAATTAGCTTTTGTCCATGCCTCCAGACTAGACGAGTTGAAGACGAAATACAAAGTTTGTACTATTTAGAATTGCATGCCAATTCTAAGAATCTAAGAATTCGACATACTCTCTTAGGGGTTAGTCAGGGTATATAATTGTATAATAATGTATCTACAGTCAAATCAAACAAAATCTTCCAGAAGTCATGAGAGTGTGGTCAATTTAGTCAGCACAAAACGTCCACTTGTTCTCAACGTTGGTTTCCAGAAGTCATGAACAAAAACATCCTAATACGCAGGTCGGGTTCTGATCCACGGGTCCAGCATCCACCCCCGATCGCTTCTGGATCTGTTCTGCTTGACCTCATTCGTGTCAGTAATTTAACAAATACAAAATTTCTCACAACGCTGGTGTATTTCAAGGGGAAAACCAACGTGGTATTTCAAGTCAAAAGCAACATTTGTACATCTTTGACATCAACCTATTACGGACAGAGAACGCCTAGAGCCAGAACAGTGAAGCCTCATTTATAGTTGCCGTGCACGAAATTGAGCTGGCGTGAATGAAAAATGACATAATCACGGCCCTTGCACGCAGTTCATAGGGCGATGTGTCATGTGTGGTCTCTGATCTTTGTGTGGACTGCACACAGCATCGCACGCTTCACGACCACCGCATCGTGGCGACTACAAATTCTGTTTAACGTGTGAAACTCATCACACCAGGGAAAGACCCCAGACTTCTAATGCTTACCTTGTATGAACCTTTTGGAAATGACAAGCTTACCTTTTTTCTTATCTCCTTTCCTCTCTTCACCTTTCTTTCCATCGTCTTTGTTTTGTCTGCAGGGGAGCGTGCGATTAGACACGTTTCAATTCAAGTCGTTTCAATTATTTTTGAAAAGCAGAGCAGTGATTCTACTACTGTCCTGTATATGCTGCTGCTGCACCTACATCTCCCATCTGGGATCAATAAAGTTGTATCTCATCTTATGATGTTCTACATGTTTCTATTCTGGTACCCACATCAAAGACTGTATAACATGGCAATGGAAAGAGAAATATGAGTGAGTGTGTGTGAGCACACTTACTCCCTGAATTCATCTGCCTTCCGTCGCCGTACGTCCTTGTCACTGTCCATGGAGTTCTGTGTTCTCTTTCGGTTCTTGCTTTTCTGTTCATCACAAAACAATTCATCATTCGAAAAGAATCAATTTTGGAAAATAAAATAACCGGTATGGTTAAAGCCTCATTTTAGTCAGATACCACTGTAATACAATACATATTCTACATGATTGTACATAAATGGAGCTAAAAATGTACGGTATTAAATAAATAAAATGCTGAAACGTTCATGCATCCCTTCCCTCTTCAATCTCCTGCTCTTAGCACTGAAACACCTGTCATCATGAGTCTCTCCAGGCTTGTTTTATGGTCACAGTGTTCAGTGTTAGAAGGTCCACCTGCCTCCTCGTCCTCTGAGCCGGAGGAGCTGTCCTCCTTGGTCTGTCTCTTCCTCTTGGCCTCTGGCTCCTTCCCGTCTCCTTCCTTCCCTTTGCTCTCCTCCTTCCTCTTCCTCTTCTCCTCCTGCTGCTGCTGCAGTTGCTCGGCACTCCTGGACTCCTCCCCGGCCCGCTTCCTCTTCCTGTCCGAATCTGCAGAGTCCCTGAGGGGAGAATGGGGATATCAATATCCATTTATCAGAGTTCATACCATCATATCATCCTGAATCACACATTTTAGAAAGCATATCTAAAGCTCAAACTCTGATATCCCAACAAGACATGTTTCTGTACTTTACTGTTGTGGATCTATGGGGGGTAGAAGTAGTCATGTGATTACATTTCACTGCCAGAGCCTTGGAGGTCCTGCTGCTGGAGGGAGAGGCTCTTCTCAGACCTGGGCTTCCTGCCTCGCCGCTTAGGTCCCTCTCCACCTGCTCAAACAACACACACAAACTATTTACTATTCACATTTTAATGGAATGCACGTAGGAGGCTGAGGGTGGAGGAAGTGATGTCATAGTGAGGTCATCACATGGATGCTCTACCTGATGGGCTGGTAGGACTGGCGGGGTCTTCCTCCTTCTCTGAGTCCTGGTCGGCATCACCCTGGAAACCAAGAGACAAACAAAACAAAAACAGACGGAAAAAACCCCAATTACTGTTAAAAGGTTGTTGTATACTGTAATGTGGACCTGTGAGACTGAGACTCACTGTGACTAAGGGCTATACACATAAAATGGCCTTGATAAGGAAAAAGGGCATTAAAACCATTTGCTAAAGGGAGCAAAAGAAACCTCAATGTTAGTAACTCATCATCCCCAACTGCTTCACCAGAGCAGCCAGCATAACAGGCCTGTGTACTTGTTAATAAGAAATAACAAACCTTTTTCTTTCTCCCTCTTTTTGGCTTAGAAGCGTCTGAGGTTTCCTTATGTGCAGAATCCTTGAACATGAAACCTTTGGTTAATGCCATCACTGCACACAGCCACCACATTTCACCGTGTGTACAGCTTTTATCGGCAAACAACCGATCGGATGATGGTGGGGAAAAAAAGCAAGGTCAAATGCAAGATGTGAATTAGTTGCATGCTTAGGAAACAGCATACGCTCGTTATAGTTTGGGTGAGGATTTGGGGTTTTAGTCCCATCTAGTGTTAGAAAGCTAGAACACACACACCAGTAGAAATCTACCATTATTCATTCCGTATGGAGTGCTTACCTAAAACGCTATTATAATAATAAACAGCAATACAAACGGTATAAAGACACAGCAAACCTGATTCCAAAAGCACCAAAACTGCCATGCAAAAGTACTGTTAGATAAATGGTCACTATTGCTATGCTGTAAATAACTAACAGTGACTAAATAATGTGGAGAACATGGGAAGGATGCAAATCAACAGAGCAACAGTAAGAGACATGAATACACTAAAAGACATTTCACATTTACTTCTTGTTGCCACCGAACAACCCATCCCATCCCTGTTTATTTACCACAGGTAAACAGGCCACTTACAACACAGGTATTCAACTGCGTTCAGACTCACATACATATTACATTACATACATGTCTTTCCACCTTTGTCCAACCAGCACTATGAGCCCATAATTTAAAAAAAAACCTAAAGAAAAAACATACAAATCAATAACAGAATTCCTTGTGCCACTGCATCGATAACAAACCACCACCAGAGAAAACACCCACACGTGCACCCCTTCAGTACTGGGTGGGAGAACCTGTACGTCCTACAAGGCCCGACCCCATGCAGTACGTACATCCTGGCTTTGAGGGCCCTGACCAGACACCTCCAGAGACCCTTCCTCCTCCTCCTCCATCATCTCCTCCTCCTCCTCATTCTCCTGTCCAGCCTCACTTCCTGGAACCTGAAGTCCCCCAAGACACGTCATAGGCCCAGGGCAAGTGGGCGGGGTTAAACAAGTGTTTGGAAGAGAAAGCAAAGTTAGTGCCAGTCCTTACGTCCTCTAGTCACTTCGCGGGATAACACAGCCTTTCTCGCACTTCCACCTACTTGGGCATAACCAAACGAACAGGCCAAAACAGAAACCTGTACAACGCATCAAGGTGCAAATCCCACGTAAGGCCGAGAGGCAGAAGGCATGTCAGGCAGTTGGAAAGACAGCGAGAGACATTAGCAGACAACATTAACAGACAAAACCTTGTAGTGGCAACAGGCAACACATGTGAATGCACTTGTAAGAAATCATACATTTAAGGACGTAATAATCATTATTAATAACATGTTCAGTTGTGGCTTCATTTGTTCCTGTGCCTTTAATGTGGCTCAGTCATTTTGCAAATGCTTTTATCTGATGTAACTTACAGTGAACTCTGAAGATACATTATCATTAATGAGCAGGCAACGTCAGCTCTTCCCCTCCCCGCAACATGTTCAAAATTGGTCTCTCAATAATTCCCTATAATAAGCATTCCATTCTAACAGTTGAATAGTGGCATGGTCTCCCGTGCAGCAGTATCCTTATTAAGCTTGTATTTGTTTTAACAGGAGAAAAGGTTAAGGCAAGTCAGAACAGAGACAGTTTACTACATATAGTATGAACAGATGTAGGTGTATTATAACCTTAAAAAGAAATGGCTATTCTATATATTTTATAACAGGTAGCACAACTTGTTGGAATAAGGCTCTGCTTTAACCAAATTACTAACAATAACAAAGATGCATTTGTTACTGTAACGTTATAGCACCCCAAACGTTACACTTCTTAGCCTATCTGTACATGTTGAGAGTACAAAACACCCAGCAAATAGGAAGTAACAGTACACTGTCATTTGTATTTCTAACAAAACATGTCACCCATGCTGTTGTGGGCCATCTTTTTTCCAAGTAATATTTAACTCAAAGTACTAAAGTTTACAAGCGATACTGGGGGAGTGGGGGGTCCACTGGATTGTTTAAATCCCTCGTCCCTCATGTGACCCAACCTTACCAAGTGTACCATTAAAGATGTTTGTGTGTTCGGATCTGCTCACTTTGAATTTCAGCTTTTTGTCATCACCGTCCTCCTCAGCCTCTGGACTGCTGTCGGAATCTTTCCCACCCATCGTATCCAGAGGTGTCGGCTGTAAACCACACGGAACAACACCCACATTCATCACAAACAACACACTCCACCAGCAATGCGCTGAAGTTATAAAAGATATAATATGCTGAGCTGCCACATATACATAGAACAACATCTCTACCACCAAGTGTACATGTGTAATATAAGTATATATACCTTTGGTGCAGTTAGCTCAACCTTTGGATTGTTCTCGATCTCCCATAAGCCTTCATTGAAGCCCTTTCTTTTGTTAGGCTTGGCGTACTTCTCTTTGTTAGGCAGGTAAGGAAATACGTCTTTTGGACCAAGGAATGCGCTGTAAGAGAAGAGCATTGGGTATGTCAACTGTCAATCCCACCCAATGTCTATATTAAAAAGGTTGCTTGTGTGACACCAGCAATCATTATTTGTATTGACATTTTTGTTCATAAATACTAACACAGGCCTAGTTACGGTGACAGCCAGCAAACACAGGGCCGGGCAAATAATCTGATACTAATTGTCTTTCAGTCACATTACAATAGAAGGATCAACATGTCAGTTGTAATACTGACGTTTCATGGGTGCCAAAGAAAAAGATGGGGAACTTGACGTTGGATGGTTTCACAGCACCGTCGGGGACTTCATCAATCTAGCAGCAATAAAAAGAGATAACAAATGACGTCAAAACAGAAACCCCCGTTTATTGTATGGATGTACCGTTTACTTTATGGATGTTAGTCATTACTTACTCTCGCAGGCCAGTGGGGATATCCCTTCATTTTGGCAAAAATCAGATCCCCGGGTTTGTAATCTCGAGCCATATTCACCGTTTTGGCACCTAAAAAACAAATGATAGAGTAAGTACACCGGCATCCATCTCCCCATCAGAAAAAGTTTACACACGCCGCACCGACTTTAGTGGGCGTGTGGCATCCTGGGTACTTTCACGCATGCAGTACGGAACTTATCCATGTGAAACATGTTTACTCTCCATCAAACGTCAAAATGAACAAATCCGCACAGAGCATGCCTTAACATAGCGTTACGTCGTTCACACAATAAGCGTAGCGAATACAAATGAATAGATGTACTACGGGCGAGAGTTCACCTTTAACAGTATGTGTGTGTGTGCTTGTGTGTGTGTGTCTGTGTGTGTGTGTGTGTGTGTAACAGGCAACCTGCTAGCTAGCTCGATAAATACATCGTACAATACACACAGTGAATATTCGAGTTGTTAACCTTCAGTAGAGTCTCGCTACATGCTTACACAACATTATCGCTGACTTCAATTATTCGCTAACGGGCGTGTTTATGACGTATAAGCGTTGTTTACCTGAAAGGACCGCACTACTCTTCCCGTACATACACTGCACGTTTTCCGCTCCCGCGCTGTACTGCAACGGACGATACCAAAAACAAGCCACAATAGGGAAGTTTCTGTTTTCATTCAATTAATTTAAAAGACGTCATGGGGTATTAACGCTACTTATTTGTTTGTGGGGAACCTTTAACTAATAAATACGGATTAAAGATGAATAATATGCCATACTATTATAGCTTGAGGACATATATGATATATATCATATACGGGTGCTACCCCGGATGCGAATGGACGTAACTCTTATGAGCAACTACCGGTGAGCAAGGGATCCTTGGTGGTACTGATGCTGAAGCACAAGAGCAGAAACCAGCGACTAAATAGGGTGACTAACGCTAACCTTAGTATTAACAGTAACAGGGTTAGGGTTAGTAGTAGGGTTGGGGTTATTACTAACGCTTACCCTATTTTCTAACCCTGACCCGTTCTTTTCCCTCCGTCATACTCCAGTCTATGATTTTATTTGCTTTTGTATTATTATTTGTTTTTGCCTTTTGATTTACATTTAGCCTGCCCTCACAAGCACTTATACTTTAAGTTGATTATTTATTTATTTAGCATTATTGTTTTATGAGAGCTCTTCCCTCTGTGTTATCTGCGTTTGATTACGATTATAGCACTTATGCAGGTTTTATTTTTTAATATCTTTTTTAAATATTTGTTTTATTTATTTTAATATAATTATGCGTTATTCTAGCACTTTATTGACTTTACTGTTGTATATTATGATTCCCCCACGCCTCCCTATCATAGCATCTTAATGTATTGTATCTGCGGCTGGTTTCCTAACTGTGTCTATCTACTGCCCCCCAGAGGCCAGCCTCGACCACTACAACACAGTTGTACACACCGCTAATTAGTCCACCCGATGCATCTGGCGCGCGATGTTTGTCACCTGTTGCTGCCTCGCGCTACGTTTGGCTCTGTCGAACAGCAAGTCGGTTCCCCCAACCGTTTAGCAGACATGGTAATCTTAATATAGACATTTAACCGGAACGTGTAGCCTGTGTAATTTTCTGGAGAATGTGACTAATTAATAATACGTTCCTGTTTCACAGGTTAATTACGAAGACTTTTCGAAGTAAAACGAACCAGCATTCCTGGACCCTCTGTGAGTAGGCCTACCTAGAACATTTGAGATGTTGTTATAATGGCGATGTGATGTATTGCAGTATGAAATACTTCATACTGCTGTACCTGTTACTGCCGTATATTCTGCCAATCCGCTTGCTCATTCGCCCTTTTCTGGAGACCAAACCATATCTAATGGGCCTAAAACGACAAAGGCTACAGTAAATGGACTATCCGCTCGCTAGAATACAGTGCAGTTTAAAGTCTAAAGTCCACTTTTGGTCCGAGTCAGACTGGTCCCAAACCAGACAAGCCATGGACGGAGCGCCGCGTCGGTCAACGTTTTGGAGTAGAAACAACACACGTCGGAAGATTCAATTTTAGGTGTTCTTCAGTGTTTAATATAGGCCTAATGGGCAGCAATGGACAAAATCCAATTTTGCGCCAAAATCTCAAGGCCTTGAGACTATTCATGTCAGTGCAAAATAGCCTCTATAACACGTGTTACCACGCATCACTCTGTAAACATTTATATTTATTTTATTATTTTGAGTATATTTCCCATGAAATATTAACAAAATAATTCAAGAATTCATAAAATGGAATAGAAATAATAGATTTTGCCTCTGTGTTGGGAAATGAGTGTACAAAGTACTGATATAGTACATTAAAAATGATTTCATGACTAGTTTTATTTATTGAAATAAATTGTCACAAAATCCCACAGCATACCATTTGGAACCACTGGCCAATGGCCTACTGTCATTGCAAACACGACCCACTTGTTCCAATTAAGACCCATGGCATTGAACCTATGGGGGTTATTTCAAATGATCATAAAACTAAAAAGGTAGTCTGTACAAAGTAGCAATGAAATTTCACTGCAGCACTGTTCAAGAGAATGTGAAGAAAAAGCAGTTTTTTCTTCACCTGTCTGAATTGGCAAGATGGCAAAAGGCAGCAAGAAGAATGTCAGCAGTAAAGTAGATATACTGTTAAACTACTTAAAGTAAGAATGTCATTTTCCAGAGCGTCTGTACTGTTCGATTTTGAGTAAATGTGTCACTATGCATTATAAAAATACATTAGCTTTATATAAACACATAAATACATGTTTATGTAAAGAAGTTATTATCCTGTGTTATTGGGGTAAGCATAACCTACACCTTCAGGTGTGACCGATTAACAGGTCGTTAGTCCGAATACAATGATTGAAACTGGACGCCTTACCGCAGGTGCATCTGGGTCTCCAAAGCCACTAATGGCAGTTTGGCCCAGGATAGATACCACTCATCAACGGAGAGAATGCTGGGGTCCCCTCTCCTCCTCCAGTAGCTTGCACACTAATGCTGTGCGCAGTAATGTGCTTCTTGGCCCCGTGCTTGAAATCAAACCACTTTTTTAATCTCCAGGGTGCATGGCTCAGAACTACCTGTGCTGATGGCTTCCGTTACCTTCTGCCATTCATCTTGGTTAAGTTTGTTCGTAATGCCAGAGCTTAGGTTTCCAAATAGGTTTTCTTTTCATTTTCTTCTACCATTATCTCTAGTTCAGTCTGAAGTCGTGCTTCTTTAATTATTTCTTAAATGTTTCCGTCATTTCTTCTAAACGAACTAAATGAATGCTGGCCTTTTTATATGCAAACCAGGCAGTTGGGGGTGTGTTTGAAGCCATTTATAGTCAATTGTGGGCATACTCAAAGGCTCGTGCACATGCGCAACTTTTCAGGATGGTTGAGATAAACACATGGGAACAGACGTATGAGGGGTTTTGTAAATCTGACAGACTGCATACGCATGTTTCTTGTTTTGTGTGTACAGGTTTTCTACACCTAAATATACTTTTTTATACATTTACAGTCACCAGTTACTGAAGGTACATGTTGCATGTTCAATGCCGTTTGACTGTTATTTCAATTATTTCATCAACACAATGCATTAAAATATTTACCTATTAATTTTCAGAACAAGGCCAAGGAAGTGCATATCACAAACCACATTTTATCTCGGGCTCAAGTTGTCTCTGATGTGGTCCTGCAAAATCAAGAACCGATTCAGCTTTCAGTACTGTCGGAAGCTCACCCCTGGAAACTGTGAAATGCCTGATCTGTCTCCTATCATTCTCTGAAAGGATCCACTGGCTAAAACTGAGTGCGCTAAGGACGTGCAGGTGTGGAGGCATGGGATTTGACCGGTGTGTGGGTGAGGCTCCAGTGTATTGCATAAATCTAAAAGCAGTGCTCTTGGCAATCTGAAACTGCTCAGCAGCCATTCATCCGTTTCATCAAATAGGTCTGCGCAATCTCTAAAAACGCGCAGTCTGCATAAGGCCCAGATGGCCAAAGCATGTAGTAGCAGTAAGCCATTTAGAAACTGAACACACTCATCCAAGGGCTTTTATTGTCATGATTGGATCAATGGACCAATAGTATTTCTTCAGCCCACACAATAATCCAATCGAATCATAATTCTACATATAATGTACATTTGAATATATGATCATGTTTTTTTTGTTACTCAAATTTAAAAGTAATTTTTCCTTGCATTGGACAATTTGTGGACAGTAAGAGGTAAGAGCTGCTCTTGACCAATCGTAAAATGTTCTCATACTAAGAGTGCATAAATAAAAACATGGGTGAATCCCAGAAAGCAGTGGGTACTAATAAAATAAGAACAAATCGTAGGTATGAACAAAAATTAGACAGTTTGTATATTGCCTCTTAAATGAGGCCTGTTTTGCAATGCAAATTCAACGTATGCGTTTTGAGAGTATACCACTACAAAAACTACACTGGCAAACTACAGCTTCACCTTTCTTGAAAAATATTTAGATGTATATACTATTATAATACACGTTATTTTTTTATCACCAATAAAAAACTATCTGGCAAACGCTGGATTACTTCAACTAGTCCTGCAGTGTCAGCCTTTCCACTGCGATGTAATGCAAATGAACCGACTAGACTTCAACCAATGAAAGCACTGAAATATGAATGACAGCTTGAAATTCCCTGATCGACATCACATATGGATCACATTTCCAGGGTGCGATAGATCAGGGATTCTCAACTATTTATTTTTTATTTTTTACTAATGTACCCCCTTGAAGATATGTTTTTTCTGCCAAGTACCCCTTTCACCAGCACAAAAGATTTCGGGGATGGAAAAAAAAATAATTGGGCTTTTTACATCACTTCTGCTGACCTGACCTGAAGTCAGAAAGTTTTGTCTTAAAAAAAACAAAAACCTGACATGGCCCTGCTGGCTTCATGCAACTGTTGGCTAATTTCTCCCCTGGAAAAAGCCCAAAGCCAGAGGGGGGTCAGAACTGCACATAAATCCCTTCACTGACAAAATGTTGGTGTTTCTGTTTTAGCTTTCTTTTTTGCAGATGCTCCTTTTGCCTTGTTTTTAGAAACTAGTCATGTGCCTGTTCGAAACATGCCCATTCGATGCATGCCCCTGCCCGTTCAAAACAGGAAGATTGCGTGGCCTCCGGTGTTGCTGCTTGCAGCTTTTTCGAGAACCGCTCACCCAAACAATTTCACACTCAACACTACACTTCCTTGGGTCTTCAGCAATGCACCTGCCAGTGCAGTGCCCGTTCTCTGCCTGTTAGTGATAGTGATATATTAGTGATACCACAAGCCTCAAAATGAAGAAATAGCTAATTTAAAATGAGCATGGGTGTGGCATGTGTGTGGTTGGTGGCTGGTTTACGCAGTCTCACCTAGCCAGTCTGTCAGTCAGGCTGATTGGTTTGGCTGGGTGAGGCTGCACACCTGTGGGCCATTGACTAATAAAGGCCCACAGCCACCATCACACACACTCAGGAGAGCGCTAGCAGAGTTACCACCTGTCATTCATCTGCAAATCTTACAATAAACCGGACTGTTCACCACCTTCCTGTGTCCTGTCTCGGGGAACCCTAAAGAAGCCACTTATGTGGCATGTGGCAGCTAAGAGGTTTAACATATTCTTGAAAGAATATTGTTCAAAGCATATTTGCACGTAATGGCATAAGATGGTAAATACTTAAGTACACACACACACACACACACACAGTATGTTGGGAGTTCAGAGTAGCTGCTGGTTTCATGACATAAAATCCTAACTGGTTCTGTGACATTCTGCAGTTAATGCTCTCAACTGCCTGGGTCATAGCATTGAGTAAAACTCCCATAATACATTGCTGCTATATTAAACGATACACACTCGTTACTATATAATGGTTGGGTGTTATATTGTGCGATATTCACATAATCTACACATTGTTACTATATTATACAACATACATTTTTGCTATATTATATGCACTGTTAAGACATCCCTCCATACCTGCCCCTCCACATGTTCTGTATAGTCCTGTGCATTTAGGCTGGATGTGTACCTTAGTTTTTTACCAGGTAAAGGATTCCCAAACAATACCTATAGAATTCACCGATTGAACTTGATTGATTGAAATGTCTGAGAAGTCTACTTTCTCACTACTTTCATTTATTCAGAAATAGAAACTTATGTAGGGCTATGCGTAGCAACACAAACATGTCAATCTTTTCCACAAACCTTTCAGCATTAATTCTATAGAATTGTGAAATCTAACCTATGTGAGCATGGTGGATTCTGTGTATTTAGCACCCTTCAGTGGTTCAATCGTTTATTACATATATTCCAACATGGAGCCACTTCAACAGTACTGTACACTCGCTAGTTTTTGAGAGGCTTTATCATGGTGGACTCTCCCTCAACTATTTGTTTGCCAAACACACATTCTCTTATCGGTGTCATGGTTTTGACTTTTTGCCTTTGATTCATGGTCTAGTTTAGTATTTCTGTGTGTATTGTGTTCCCTGTCCAGATCTTTTAGCTCTGTATACCATGTATCCTGTCTGCCCCAGCTGTGTCTCATCTGTAATCACGCCCCATGTGTAGCCTATAATAGTCTTGTTCCCCAGTCAGTCCTTGTAAGATCATTGTTTTCTGTTATGTGTCAGTTTTAGTTTGAAGAGCTCTCATCTCGTAGTTTCCCTGTGTTACTTATTAGTTATTTTAAACGTATTTTAAAAGTTTTTTTGGAGTTTGATCACCACCTGCCTTGCTTTCTTGCGTTTGGGTCCTCACCACACCGCCACCATAACAATCAATGTGTTTGTCAGTTACACTATCATTGCATGTGTGTGTGAATTAATGCATGTGTGTGTGTGTATATTGGTATGCGCCTGTCTATACGTAGACGTTTCTGTGCGTACGTGTGTCTGCTGTGTGGAGATATGTGGATGTGTGTGAGGATGCATGCGGTAATGCATGGAAGCGCATTAAGCACAGTGCAAGGAGATGCTGATAAATGTGAAGGACAGGCCCATTAGCTGCAGGGTCCCAGAGAAGGGGATTGGGGAGACGCGGAGGCCGAGATGGACAAGAGGAGAGCGGACAAGACAAAGGAAGGAGGCGGGGTGGAGGGGAGACCCCCGCCAGTGCCCAGGAATAACTCAGAGGATCTGGCCGCCCCCCCCCGCTGGCCTGGGAGGAGGAGACCTTGACGCTGGAACCCAGCCAGAGAGAGAGAGCAAGAGAGAGAGAGAGAGAGAGAGAGAGAGAGAGAGATTATCTGATCTGCATCCCTGCTTCTCCTGTAGTTGGTGTGTCTGTGTGTAGGTGGATGAGTGTAATTGTGTGTGTAAGTGTAGCATGTATATTTGTAAGTTTGTGTTGCTGTCGTGATGATCGTGGTTTATTTTCTAAACTGTCCAGCTCTGATGGCCATAGAGTCGGGCTACAGCACACGTTAACATGCAAGTGGTTCTGCTTCTATGCAGACAGGGACCATTGGTCTGTAGCATTCATAATCACCTATGTACTCACCTACCTCAGTCCATAGCAAAGGCTTCTGCTCACTGTTTTGTTCTATTCTATTAAATGCACATAACCAACATTTTCACATTTCATTTAGAAATGATCTTACTAACACTTGGTGATATGTTGATGTCGTATCACTCACACAGTCCTTTTTTTAACCCTGCATTAGAAATGTACACACATTGTTCAGTTAAAAAAAAGTGTCTGTTAGAACATAACTTCTGTCGTCTATTGATCTAAATAAAAACATGAACGACAACCGTCAACACACTTGAGTGTGACATTGTCTCAAGATCACCTTTCCAACGCATCATGAGTGATGGTGTCCTTGAGCTCTGTTTGTGTGTGTGTCATATACATGGATTGGCACCTTTCCTTATACTTGCTGGCAAAGCTTCAGCTAGTTGAAGGGGGCTGGGCAGGGGTGTCTTTGGAGAATGATAAAGTAGTCACCAGCCAGGTCAGCGTATTCATTAACTCCCACTCTCTCTCTCTTTAGTAAGTAGTACTTCTCCATAAAGAACTACTTCATGTCCCAAGGTCTCGGAAGAACACGTGTAGCACTTGACCTAATTTCTCCACTTAATAGAGGTTCTGCATTTATACTGTGCTCATGCGTGGCTGTTTTTAAAAAAAAGTTTTAATATAAGTTATGTTTAAATGACTAGTTTTTTTTTTTACCTTTATACTATTTGAGTAAATGTAGTCTAGCACTAATCAAACCAATGAGGAAACTGCACTATGTGTTGTGATTACAACATTCTCTGTTACTCATCACAAAAAGTTAGGGTATTTTAATGCAGAGCGTTAAACAGAAGAATGAATCCAGGGGTTGGAATACTGTGCCGGTTTAATTCTAAAGGAGGCGTCGGAGAGCTTCACATCATACCTCTGAAAGCATACGCAGAGGGATAGACGGAGACAGAGAGAGAGGAGGAGAAGGAGAGGGGCTGGTCCTCGGACAGCAGGCGAGGTGTGTGAAGGCAGGGGGATGACAGATGCTTCTGTCAGCGTTCCAACAGTCGCCACTTTGTGGGAGCAGTGCAGATGCACCTCCAACCCCCTCCCCTCCACCTCCTCCTTTTCCTCCTCCAGGCCTCCCTATACCTGTCCTTCCTCCCCTCCCATTCTCGACAGGCTGTGATATGGGGTGGAAAACAAGAGCAGAGCAGTCCTCACAGCGGTACGGTGTGACCACACTGGTGTGCAGGGTGATCAGAGGAGGGTTGGGGGGGTGATGGAGGAGGAGCAAGGACCTGGAACCAGGAGTCTCAGGTCTGGGAGAGGAGGGAGAAAGGGGGGAGGGTGTTATAAATGTGGGGGTCAGTGCACGAGGACAGGGGAAGGGCTCTCTCTCACTGGGCTCCGGGCGCCAGCTGAGATGAGGGGGTCCGCGGCGGTCCTTGCCTGCGAGGGAAGCAGATGTTTTCGCTCGGGGGCGAGCCAAGTTTTGTAGCGCAACCTTCAGCTGCTTGGAGGTCAGGCCTTTAATAAGGAGGGCTGGGTGCGGGACATTTCCGAAGGCAAACGCTTCAACTTTGATACAACAACATATTAATTATGGAGGTAGACCTATAGGGCAGAGAGGGTTGTAGTGGAACATCCCACCCCACTGGTTTGGAGCCTCCGTTGGGCTTGACATACGGTGAGGTGGCTGCCAACTCTTGCACTGCTCCTCCCACAAGACTACCTCTTTAACCACTAGACACACCAAGCGAGTCCTTGGTCCAGCAGGAAACACTAAACCAGGACATTTAATCACACAGCCAAGTTTTTAACTACATTAAAAGCAACTTCTATAGGACTACACCCACTCAGAGAGAGAAACATTGTTTTTGTTGGAGTTGTCGAAGCCAACAGATATGGAGGACATCTTTAAACGATTGGGAGTGGGGAAGGGGAGTTGGGGGGAGGCTGCATGAAATTGGACAATTAGTTTCATCATTCAACCACAATAAAAAAAAAGTCACCCC
Organism: Bathygadus melanobranchus; assembly: GCA_900302375.1. NCBI lineage: Eukaryota > Metazoa > Chordata > Actinopteri > Gadiformes > Macrouridae > Bathygadus > Bathygadus melanobranchus. Next base: position 24,790 of record OMKP01023048.1, read on the forward strand.
ACACAGTTGTATTACTTTTCCAGTGCGATAAGTTAAGACGGGAGTTTCACCTCCTCTCAACCTCTGCATTGATTTTCACGAGAAGTGGGAGATCTGGGGATTACATTCCAGAGAAGCGATGAAGACCTAGCTTATTGGCTCTTTTTTTCCGTATTTGGCAAATGGGCTTGACAACGATGGAGGAGACAAAATCTAGGGCTTACCGGTGCGGCACCCGATGGGGGGTGGGGTGCGGGGGTAACTTGAAAGCTGCGCTGGGGAAGGGAAGCTGGGAGAATGGGGTTCCTCGTTTAAGGAGTTGTGAATTCGGACAGGGGGCGGCATGGGGGAAATGCTTAAAGTGAAAAGCACAGAGGCCCTGGCGATCATCAGGAATTGAGACGTTTTAAACCTTTAGCGGGGGGACTGTGATCAAAGCGCCCGCAGATCCTCGCTTGAGTGCGAAAGCGAGACTGGAGGGAACGGAAGGGGAGCATAGGGGGGGGATTGAGGGAGGATCACGGCAGGTTGAAAACAGCACATCAGCACATTAGCTTTATAAGGGCGTCAGAATATACGATGATCAGGGGATCATTGCACCCACGGGAGGACAGGGCGAATTTTAGCATGTACCGACCCGAGTGGAGGGGGAGGAAACCAGGCCACAGCAGACAAGAAGGCTTCTTTATCAAAGTTTCATTGAATGTGGGAATACGGCTTCCCAATGCCCACAGAACACAACCAAATACACCATTTTTTAGGTACTGTTCGTAGCTGCTAGTCTTTGTCTTAGGGAGAGAAAGCCACTGGATAGTGAGGGTTTAGTAAGGGGTGAGGTGACACTACAAGGACATGGGTGGCCTTGAATATATTAACCACCACTCCCTGAGATTCCCAGGGAGTACGTTACTGTCGTCCCCAATATATCCAGAGGAACAAAGAAAGGACAACATACTGGGAAGTGAAGGAGAGAAGAAAAGTGACCAAAAAGAATAAAAAAGAATGAAAGAAAGGACATAATGAAAGGCAGAAATCCAGAAGGAAAGAAAGAAATCCAGAAAGACAGATGGACAGACAGAAACCTTGTGAGTCAGACTGCCAGCCAGGGGCCAGTCACAAAAGTATCTTACGATATGATATATATTTTCCCAAGTTAACAAGAATGGTCTTAACTGCAATTCCTCAATATTTTCCTGAGAACCTTTCATTTTCTTAAGAACTTCTTACATTTATTTCTTAAGTTACTTTATTACATTCTATGGAACTTTTTAAGTAGTCTCACTTTTGGGTCCGACCGATGTCAGGACAGCAGAATCGCTAATCAGTTAATTCCGCACGAGACTCAAGACTCACCTATTCAGAGTTCACCTGGACTCACTTGTATGTTTGTACGTCCTATTTCGCATCCTGTATATTAGTATGTTCCGGCACTTGAAATAGCACTTAGCATTGTGTAGCATCGTATCCTAGCCAAGCCGAGCAATTATAAGCATATCGACACATGTACTTATTATAAGTCGCTTTGCATAAAAGCGTCTGCGAAATGCCCTAAATGTAAATGTGAATAAGCTTGTAACTTGTTCTATTGACCTAACAATCAGGAGTGCTTGAAGTTAACCAAAGCAGACGCTTTGGTTAAAAGCGTCTTAATAATAAAAGCGTCTGCCAAATGCCCGAAATGTAAATGTAAATGTAAATGTGTGGGAATAGGGGAAATGCATCAAGTGACAAACAAATTGTCTAGTTAGCATAATGTGTAGTAGCCTAGCCTTATGTCTTTTTCTATATTATGATAATAATAATATGCACATTTTGAATCATGAGTAGCAACACCTTACAATTAGATACAACATGTTATAGAAGCAATTAAAATGAGCAATTAATAGCAAGGAATTTATTCATATACGTTTAGATAGAAGATCTCAGTTTTCACAGATCCCATTTAATTTCAATTATTTTTCATAAGGAATTATCTAAGAAGAAAGATACTGACATTCAACATATATTTTGGTGAATAGCAGTCCAATCTTAAGAAAAAGACTGCAGTTACGTAGATTTCTGTTCTTAAGATTCTGTTACACCTCCAGACACCCATGTCTGCAGGTATGGACCTCACGTATTGCTCTCCCTTTGAGTCCACCTCAAACAGAACTCAAACGAGTCCAGTCCCTCCTGCACCACTCTGGCCTTTCCCAGTCATCTTGTGGGGATGCTTGCTATGCTGAATTATGAATCAAAGAGCACCCACATGAAACCACTCACTAATTACAGGTTTGGTTCGCTTCTTTCCCCCCCCCACCCTGAACACTGTGTCTTCACACTTGTTACGGGTAGTGTGAGGGGGAAAAAAACGCTTGTATAATTTAAATGACCAAGTGACGATGCCATTAAACTGGGTTACAAGTGGTTAACGACCACTTATTCACAATTCTGGGCCACCGTTGAGACTCCCTCCCTGTGTCCGTAGTATTCACTTGGAGGTATTTTTATCCCTCCCTCTAACATGGCTGTATTTGTGACTTCCTCCTCCTCCTCCTCGTTGTCCTCTGAGTGTCATCATCCTCCACCTCCAAGTCTGAGAGTCCAACCCATTTATCACCGGAGGCCAACGCAGGAGTACGGGGGTTGAGGGGCGGGGGGGCTTCCTGGTGTCTGCTGGCCAGGATGCCTCTGACTTCATCAGGCTCTCTCTCTCTCTCTTCGTCTAATGAAAGGATAGCTGCATGTCCCGGACGGTCCAGTGAGACCTGGATGGGGGGCGGAGGGGGCAAAGAGTCCAAGTTTGGAGTCCGACCCGGGGCAGTAATTTCCCCTCTGGATGGGCCGCTGAGTGGAAACCCCCACCCCCACCTCCCACAGGGCAGTACAGAGAACTTCAACACCCCCCTCCCACCTCCCAGGACGGGGTAGTTATAGGTCCGCTGGAGGCTCCTAGAAGCTTGGGTGTCACCTGATCTAGCCCCCCGGGGTGAGGCAGAGGGGTCGTCGGCTCACTCTGTGACCCCCGCGTACCAACACCCCCCCTGGGCACGCAGTGGTGTACACCACCTTGTTTCTGGAGCCAGAACATCAGGAGGACCAAGTGTGGAGGAGGACGAGGAGGATCAGAGGGAGGGGAGGAGGAGGGGAGAAGAGGAGGTGAGAGGAAAAGAGAGGAGCGATGGGAGGGGAGGAGATGGGGTGATGGTGGGATTGAAGGGGAGGAAAGGAGGAGGTAGAGAGGAGGAGGTGGGATGGAGAGAGGGGAGGCTGACAGGAAGAGGAATGGACTGTCAGGATGAGATAAATAACGAGGGCGAGAGCCGTGCACGCTGGGGCCTCCTCGTAGGGACAGTGACCCCCCTGACCTCTGGTCGGGCTCTCGCGGGGGGCCACCCACTGGTCACCTACATCTGTACTGTCACGTCATATGAGGAGCGAGGGGCCAGGGTCCGTCCCCGTGGTGACGGGTGGGAGGGAAGGAGGCAGAGGTGATGGTCAACAGCGAGGGGAGTAGTTGTTGATGAGCTCTGGCCAGAGATGGATTTTCCAGGGGTCAGCCATGTAGAACACACGCTGCTCCAGATAGGATCTAGTTTTTATTTTGCCCTATATTCCATGCCATGACGGGAAAAACCAGAGGAACGTATATGTTATCCGATCATAGATGATGCTTGACATTTTGGCACTTTCATTGAAAGAACATTACATTATAAAGTTATCGATTCTTTGAATGTAGTTAATTTTCTATCTTTATCTTTTAAAGACATTTAATTAAAACTGAATGCTCTTCTCTTCAATAAATGCAGGAAAAGTTTTCATATAGGAAAACTTTCTTATTGTTGGCACTTTTTCTTTTTTAATAAAACATTTAACAAATTCTGCCCCATTACCTTGGCAGTTAGACACTTCAACAGAACCATAGATTGATAATGCCACAGGGTTTCACAGGGTTATATATTTAAAGTTAAATTCTCTATAATAATAACAATAATAATAATAATAATAATAATAATAATAATATAAAAATGTTTTTTTTTACACATTTTTTCTCTGTCTGAATCCCATTCCATGGTTCTTGATTTAATTTGCAGCAGTGATGTACCTGTAGTGTCCATCATCTTTTTTATGTGTGCCTGCTGCTATTGATCGCTTTCTCTCATCCATTAGAGCTGTGTCTCCACAGGAGGTCTGGAGTCAGTATCTGCTCCACCTGACAAAACCTGTCTTCTTCTGCCAGAAGCAATCCTCCTTCCATTCCAGCCTTGGAAATACTATAAAAATATGTGCACACTTTTTTACACAATAGAACCTAATGAAACTAAGTTATGTTTGGAATGAGATATTTTAGTTAGGAGGGAAAAGGGTCTTTTTTTGTCATTCCACTACAAAAGGATGAATTACATTTAACATTTGAATGTGAATTCAATGTTCATCCAATGCTTTCAAGTTCTGAAGTATTTATTTATTTGAGAATGTAATGCAATTCCTACCGTCAAATAATATTGCAAATGTGTGTCTATATATATGCTACACATTCATATTCACATTTAATCATAGCAGATGCTTTCATCCAAAGTTACAAAGTCCTGCAGCACAACATTTGGAAAAGAATAACTGGAGTTGAGATAGGAATTATTGATAGGAATAAAAGACAAGGTTAGTAGAATTATTATTAATGGTGGTGCATAATACTTACAATACTTACATATACTACTTATTATATGTAAGTATTACACACTTATTCTTATTCATACCTGTACCATTATAGGAGCTTCAGATCTTCTGTTATCTGTTCCCCAATTCCGCCCTCTGCAGCCCGGGCTGTCCGACCAGCGCCGTCCCCCCTGCATGAAGAGGTTCTCCCCTCAAGAGAGGTGACAGAGAGCCAGGTTGGGCCCGTCATGGTACACCCAGAACGTCGATACTCCTGAAGCCCAGGGAAGGAGACCCGCGGCGGGAGGGGTGGAGGTGAAAGTGGATCAATTCTGCTGTTTGATCTCCCCCAGCCTCTGAATAAATGTATATTTAAAGAGCTTTTTATTTTTTGTATTTTTTCTGAACAAACATTGACATTCTGTGTGTTGATTCTAGAGTTTCTTGTGGACAGAGAGCGCAGGCTTGTTATTTCTGCAGTGGTTTTTCTTGAATGTGTACTGCAATCACCGGCGCTGGAGTCTGTGGTGAAGAGTCACGCTTCCCCTCAGACTCTGCTGCTCAAACACACGTGACGGACGTTCTGGCCATCGTTCGCACACACACACACACACACACACACACACACACACACACACACACACACGTTCATCCACAGTGTAAAACATCGCAGCTCGCCAACCGATACCTCCGGTGTTTTTGTCAACGTATTTCAGAAACCGTGGAGTTTGTTGTGGAGATCAGCGTCAAAACGGAGCCGGGGTGTTTACCTGATCCAACGCCAGAGTTGCTTAGCGTACTCGTTTGTCATGTGACACGCGTGGGGTAATACACAGATACAAAGGCTAGCGTGTGCCCGCGCCC
>OMKP01023049.1:4232-16966 GCA_900302375.1 Bathygadus melanobranchus
TGGTCCAGGATTTTGCTAACAGCATTAGCTTGCTGTTCATACTCTCCAGCCTTGGCCCCCGTTTCTCTCTGCTGTTGATTGCGTTCTTTCAGCAAAGCGTGGTGCTGCTGCTCCTTTTGTACACCCTCCACTTGAAACTGCTCCATTTCACCCCGGATCTGCACACATTGTAAGAGCAGACCAGAGAGCCGTTGCTAGCTTTCATTTCATGGGGTACGATGAGACCACGGAAGTGTTGAGTTGATGAACCTTTTGTCATCAATCCAAAATGATGCATCCAGTTTCATATTTCTTGAGAATTGACATTGTATCGTGATTTATTTAAATGTTTTACCAACATTTTTGTGTATATTACATACTACACTTGGGAAACAATGGTGGCATTTTTTAAAATAAAGTCAAAAACTTCACTCAAGTGTATAGAAATAACAGGTTTCCTCCTGCTCACCTGGTTGATTTGCTCCCTGAGAGCCTCGGCTTCATTGTTTTGCTCATTCACAAAATTAAAGAGCGCAAAGTTGCGGTCTTCGACTATACAGAGAAAAACAACATTAGATGTCTCACCACAAGCCTGTGAATGAACATGATTGTTATTATGCAGGGATTGGTGTGTGTTGGCTCGTACTAGCTTGACTCACCCTGGATGAACCTTGTCACTAGCACGTCCACATTGTCTTCTCCGGTCACGGCGTGGATCCTCTCAAACACTTCCTGTAGCATCTCCACGGACTCCTCCCCCAAGTCCATCTTCCGCTGTTCCCTCATCTCTGAAACTGGGAGGACAGAGACATCATTCAGATACCACCACCACCACCACCAGAATCACTGTTGGTATTGTACTATTGTCTTTAATGCTACAACCCAAGTGGCCCACTTGTTCATTAAGTTAACATCTTCTTCTGTTTACAGTTAGTCATGTAATCTAATTGTTTTACTTACTCCAGATGGATTCATTTATATCCTTTTCCGTCAACCTAATTTTGCCTCAGATCTTAAAAATCGGTGCCATTCATCCAAATCCAATTAAATCAAGTTCAATATAATAACAATCACGACTGTCTTCTTTACTGTTATTAAAATATGTATCACTGCAGTCATTATTATATTACATTTCATATGGATTGTATGATATGAGTCCTGGCGTCTTACACTGCCTGCGGCCTGCCTCCTGGCCCTCGTCCGGACCACTTCTCTCGCTGCACTTGACCGTCATGAAGTCTTTGAGGCGCTGCTCATGGGCAATCACCCTTTCCAGTTCCTTCATTTCGGCGTTGTGCTGGGCAAGGTCCTTCACTGCCTTCTCCCTCATCATGCTCATTTTGGCCTGGGCCTCCACTCTGGAAACACACGGGGGGCACGTGGTGGGGCCACTTTGTGTCATGACGAGTCAAGGACGAAAAACCAAAGCATGAGTATATCTGGAAGCGTAATAGCATGTAATCACACCTGGCATCGTATGCAGCAGTAGACAAGTGGATCATTTGCCCGATCTCCTTGCGAATACCCTGCAGCTCCTATGATGGCGGATTTTAGGGCAAATCCTGAACCTTCAATGCGGCCATTTGAATAGTTTTGAGCTTTTAAAGTCAAACATAGAATGTGGGGAATGGAAAACTAGCCAGTAAATGTATCACCAACAGAATAAGCAGTTTATTTTTTCCGAATCGAATTGTCAAGGAGCGTTGTCCATTTCCTAAAAGCTGGTTTGTGATTGGTTCAGAGTTTGGACCGCTGACCTGGGTTAGCTTATGATGTACTTGCTGGAAACGAGCGCGCTCCACGCGCAGCATCTCCAGATCCTCTCTCAGATGGCGGTTTTTGGCCAGCTGCTCGTTAAAGTGAACGAGGGCCTGCAGAGGATGAATCAGGAGGACGAAATATAAAATATATGGCGAATATTGTTCTATTTCTATAGATCTAAGTGGTGTAGTAGTTACACATCAGACACGCCATATGGATGACTACATCTTTTGCTTTTAACCACACGTGGACACACTAATAGTGATATTGGTGATATTGCACATTGTATTAATATAGTTAATGTTAATGTTAGAATAACCCCAAAATAGCAATCCACTGTACGGCACTGGTAAGGCAGGAACAACAAGGAGGCCTGGTACGTCCCACTATTACATTAAGCATCCATCCATCTTAGTCAGCAAATTGAAAGACGGCCACATGTGGCCCATATGGTCGTCGTGCTTGTAACTCACTCTGTCCAATTTGTTTTCAAGAGTGCGTATGGCTTTGTGGGCCTGCCGTGTCTGGGACCTCTGTGCGTCACTAGTGGTGAGCTCACCCTTCTGAACCTCCGCCAGCCTCTTCTCAATGCTGGAGATCTGTGGGTATCCAGGAGACACGCTAGGGACGAGTGGCTGAATAGGGTACACTTTATTATTGGTGCATTTAAATTGTAGCTGAACGCACCACTTGGTGTGTGGTTCCAATTGTTCCCTGTGCATAATTGTTTTGAATTGTATTCATATTGTAACACGATTCTGTACTTGTGTGTTTTATCTTTGTGTGTGTTTTGTGTAGCTTATGTTTATGTTAAAAATACATTATAAAATGGGTCCTATATTGATATAGGGTCCTATATTATGAGTATTAGAAACGACAGGCCCAGCACCTGTTTCTGTATCTCTCTCTGACGCTCCTTCTCTTGCTCCAGCTCCTCATCCAGCACGTCCCGGTTCTCCAGCAGGGAGCGTAGCTTCCGACTGTCCTGGCTGTCTTGCTGTCTGCGCAACGCGCTCTCAGACACCGCGAGACTACGCTGCAACTCCTCCTGCTCTTTCTTCAGCTTCTCAATCTCCAGCCTGCACGCCCACATAGACACGCATGCACGCACGCACACACACACACAAGCACAAGGCATATGCACGCATTGAACGCACGCACACACGCATATCGCGCACACACACACACAGCACACACACACACACACACACACAAATCGCGTTACAATATGACGCGTTACAATATGAATACAATTCAAAACAATTATGCACAGGGCAGACACACACACACACACATCTACACAAGGACAATATGATAGGGGCCTGTTTACCGTTGTTTACGTATGAGCTCCTGAGATTGAAGGGTGTAGGCCTGCCGATCTCCATCCATGATCCTGAACTGTCTCTGCAGTTTGCCCATCTCTGTTTCCGCTAAAAGCAGTACACCACAAACCAATATATCGGGGTAAAATACATCGTACGGGCTTCCATGCGGCTGCAACGCTGAAAATAATAATTACACTTACCGATGCCATCGATATCCATATCGCTGTTATCCGAGTAGGTGCTCCTGGCTGATCTTCCTCGCCGCATATTTTCATTAGGACGAATGCTGGAACTTAATTACAGTGTTTAAATAACCACTTCATCATCACACAAACATAGCACCTAGGTAGGACCACATCTTGGCAGCAGCTAGACTTGCCCTAGCCTAAAAGTAAGTAAGTGTTAACTTGAAAGTTATTTGCAGTCACTGCCTTACGACACAATATGCTGCGATATAATAAGCATTCATTTAGATATTTACATTGGCGCAACGCTATGTTTGTTGATGCCAATGTCAGTAGAAATTAGGTAACACGCAATCAATCAAACTGCTTCTTGATTATTCAATGAACGAATGCTACATGTTGATGCTACGTTTAATACGTAGGTAAGTATGCCGTCTGCTGTTGAAACAACTAGTTTTGTATATAAAAGGTACCTGTAGAAACGAGACGCGCACTGTGGTAACTCTCTGGCTGACTGGCTGCTGGGCTGTTCGTTGTTAGCAACCGTTGCCAAGTGGCTGCAAGTGGCTCTCTTGAGCTAGGGTTTCATTACAGTGCTACCAAAACGCATGCATGACCAACATTCACACACAAATCACCCATATCAATGTTCTCAAACGGTTTTATTAAGTATTTGGTAATTCAGTAAATGTGGTTAAAGAAAAGCTATATTTCATCATAATGCGGCGCTCAAATCTAGTGGCTAAATGGCTGATGTTTCTAGCCTTGTGGATCATCTGATTTAGGTTCAGATTCCTGGCCGGTTTGTGGCGTTGGGTTTGGTTGATCCTCCTCTAGAGGAGTTGGTGGAGCGCCCTCCAAGAAGCTACGGAAGTACGCTGGCATGTTGAGTTCTGGTTTCTTCAACAACAGGTGGCATTTTGGAAAGTAGTAAGGAGCCACTAGTCCTATGTTGCTTCCCAGACTGAAAGTCATGTAGATGAGGGACTTGGACTTATCGTTCAAGCCAGTATAGATCGGGATAAATATCACCCAAATCACACAGTAGAGCAGAGTGGAGAAGGTAATGTCCCTGGCAAGGTTATACTGGTGGACGGGCTTCACCGCCATGAAGGTGCACATGAACGAGATCAGGGCCATGCCTGTGTTAAAGCCTTGCATTAGGCCCAAACCTAGTAGCTCCACCGGGCACGCCAGGAACTCTCTCACAAAGTGAATGTCCATATCGGCCAGGTACTGAGACAGTACAGGCACTGTTTGGGTGAACCAGCCACAGATCCCGGCCTGCACGCAGCAGCAAGCCAACACAAGCCAGCCCTCTGCACGCTTTATTGAATCCAGATGAGAGACGGCCTTCTCTGGGAACTCGGTCACATAAAACATCTGTGTGGAGAGAGAGGGATTCATGTCATGTTTTTTTTGTTCATTTCACCCATTGATTGATTGAGTGACTGATTCATTCACGCATTCTCCCATGCAACACCAGCAGTCCCCTCTCCCCCCACACCTCTAAGGAGATGACGGCGATGGTTGCCAGCGCCACCGTCGGGAGGATGGAGTTGAGGGGCATCTGCAGACGACACATCGTGTCCCCTGGCTGACCCAGGAAGAGCCCCAGACTGAGGCAGCTGGCACTCAGGCAGAAGAGTGCCAGGCCACCCAGGGCCCCCCCGGATGCCCTCACCAACGGGGTCCCTCTGTGTTTCAGGAACAGCACCCCGACGGAGGCGTGGCACGCTATCAGCACCACTGCGGCCAGAATCAGCCCCAGGGACTCGGGCTGGCTCCATGACAAGTACTCAAAGGTGGGGTCAGTGCAATTAGTGCTGCGAACCAGTGACCACTGGCCCTTGGGGCACTTCTTACACTGGATATCAGCTGTGAATATAGGAAGAGCACAGCGAGGCATAGCAGTGATCGGTAGTTGATCAAATCTGTTCATTTCGACTGTTCAAAATATCCGATACATAGCCATAAATAGTTCATCTGTATGTTTTCTTGAATTATTAAAAAAAATCACAAAGATAAGATCAGAAAAATATCCCAGCTTTAATAATTCAGCATATTTACAGTACAGACCTTGTCATTGAACTATGAGGGCCGTGCAAAAATAAATAATCGTTCATAAATCAGAATCCAAAGTAAAAGTTTGAAATAATTGTGAAAACATGTCATATCATCCAGCCCGACTCTGTAGCCATCATGTGGAATCTAGCTACAACAAAAAAAGATCATTGCAGTCACGAGATTACAATTCCTATCCATTAGATCCATTAGTGACCTACCATTTTTCTCCTGAAAGGTGCCCGCCATGCAGTTAATGCAGTCGAAGCAGCAGGAATGAAAGCCTTTGACTCTGTGTACCTGGCCTGGATCACAAGCTGACGAACAAGTCGACTGAGGGACCTGCAGTAGGGAGTAAGTAGTGTGTATTGTTTCAAAACTCAAAAATCTATACACTTCAGGATAATCAGGATGGTGCAAATACATCATAAATACAGTTTGGTGTGCTGCAATGCATTGAAATGAGCATTTTAAAACATGTCATTACCATAGAATTGTCTGTATGCCATTTCAGGTGGGATGCGTTGAGGGATAGTTCCCGATTAAAATATCCAACCTCCATAAAGTTCAAACTTCCGTTTTCCCAAACCCATTCCACCATAATGTATCCTAGGTCTGGGTTTCCATTGCTGTCAAATACTAAATGTATACCATTTAAGTCGAAGGATGTATTCTTCAGTGCTTTCAATAGCTGCAAAAGAAGATTGAAATATCAAGTCATGTCAACTGTTTGCTCATAATTCCATTTGTTCTTTTTTTTTTGCCGGTATATTTCCGGCATCCAAGATCACTGCCATCCAAGTTTACCTGCCAAGGATAGACTTTGCTGTCTTCTCCCCACACACAGCTCGACGCGTTGCAATTTAGCATTGCATGCAACGCATGTGCCACACTGTAGGTGGCAGCGTACACACTGAAAGCGGTGTGCTGTATGAAAGGATCCATTGCCAGGGTCATATTTGCTGGTGACAAGTTACGACATTGTGGGCACAGATCTTTAGGATGGGTAGGGCCTGGCGTCAACTCAGGCCCATCTTTGGTTTCCTGACTTATTCTGGTGAAGAGTTCTTTTGCATATCTGGTAAACAAGGGGAGTTCCTGGTTGTTATCGGCGAGTCCAATGATCGTGCCGATGTTGCGAATGTTGGGCAAGTCGGCCACTCTGGAGTTCAGTGCCCAAGCAGTGCTTGCGATCCACACGGCAGTTATATTTCTCCTGGTCACCTGCTCAGTAGGCATACAAAACAAAAAGACCTGATGAGAAAATCAGGTAACAGCAACAGAGTGATTTTATGTACCTTGTACTATCACAGGCACGACTAACCTCTTGAAAAAAGGGTTTGGCGTACTTTGCCAGGGAAAACACCACGACCACGCCTACGTCCGTGATGACGATGTTGTCCAAGATGATTTTGATCTCTGTGTACGGGTCGGAGTACACCGGGATCCGGCCCTTGTAAGCGATGCAGATGGTCGTTGTCTCTGTCAAGCTGGAGACCTCCTGCAGGCCCTGCCGTCCATATTCGTCGTCGCTGCCCACGAGGGCCACCCAGTTCCAGTTGAACTTTTGCAACAGGTGCACTATGGCCACCGCCTGCAACTGGTCGTCGGGCACGGTGCGCATGAACGACGGGTACAGCGCTTTGTTGCTGAACTTGGAACTGGTGGCGCCATAGCTGATCTGACAACGTACAAAAAAACCAACATGTATCTATTTATTTATTTTGGAATGTAACCAGGTAACGTCTCGTTGAGAAGAGAGACCCGGCCAAGGAGCGGCCTAAAACAACATACAACGTACATACATAACAGCAAAAAACCAAACGGACAGACAACATATATACATGCCCTTGTACAGTCTGCAGAATAAGTACGAAAATAGGTAGAAGATTGACTCTCAATAACATGTTTATACTGGTGGTCAGTGGTTAGAGTGTTTGACTCCCAAGCGAAAGGTTCTTGATCCCTATTGTCAGCAATAGGGATCAAGAACCTTCGACTGTCAGGCATCCACGATCAAGATGTTTAACCCCTTACCCCTAAGCCCTGTCTGCTCTCTGAATACCTGTATCAGCTGTCACTCATAGTCGCTGTATCTGTATTCACTAACAAGTTGCTTTATGTAACAGGTCTGTCTTCCTAAAATTATATCTAGAAATAATAATTGTATTTATTACAACATTAGATATGGCTTCATAGCATTTGGATGATGGGGATTGCAATGCAAATGTATATATGTATATAATATATAGATATACAGTACACAATACAATCAATAAAATAGGCTGTTTTCTTTCCATTCTATATTTAAGTGACTAGCGATACTTCTACTTAATTCTACTTAAACAATGCTATCAATAATAATAATTTGTTTCATGCAAACAAGTTATATATATATAATACATACATACTGTATATACAAATCTACAAATACCATATCTAGAAATCTCTAGAAGAATAGAATATTATATTATAATGATAAATATTATATTATAATTAGAGAAAAATTATAATGACATAATAATAAATATCACAACTCATGCTCTTTTTTTCAGCATGAAATGGCTTTTGATTACTGGACAACTGGATTGTCCTAGATCTCCAAACCTGTGGCATGAGAAAGAATCCCAGGAGGTTTCCGATGACTGTGACCATCTCCGAGGTCTGCGGCCCGATAATGGCTGCCACCCTTGGCTCGTAGTCGGTGTAGTTACACTCCACCGGCAACTCCCCGGTGGCTTGGTCAGAGAGAAGGAACATGGTAGCCTTGACAATGGCGGCAGATTGAGAGCATGTGTCGAAGATTTTATAACCAAGCTTGATCCCCGGCAGCAGAATTTGGTTGGCATTGATCTCATCCAAAGTGTATTTCATGACGAGAGCAACAGCCAGTCCTTGTGCATTTAACCTGTTGGGTCACAGATGGATGAAAAAAGAACCCTTTTCATAAGTGGTTTTTTTCAATTTTTGAAATTTGAAATTTTATTTTTCAAATGAAAAGTTGCAAATAATGACAGCGATTTGTCTTTAAAAAAACTAAAATAACATGTATGCTTACTATACCGTTCACATGCAAGGTCACTGGGCTTTACTCTGTCACTCAGGTTGCTGGTTAGAAAGTTGATGGGGAAAAGCCCTCCGAGCACAATGTCTCCCGGGACATTAAAGAGGTTGGTAGAGATATTCGCGAACCATTCAGTAGAATTGCTACCAGAAGCCAGTCCAAACACCCAGCAAAGAACCAGCAGATTAAACACCACAGCCATTCTCTAAATCATCTGGAGAGCGATAGATAGAGACAGAGAGCAGGGTTAGAGCTGGACTAGGATACTACTCGCATTAGGTATGATCACAAGCATAACTATAGGGGCCTGCAGGTGGGCTGTTGCATGACTTCGTCATGTGTCCTGTGTGGTTATGTAAATGTGACTACTTGACACAGACACATTTACATACAAGGATCCCTAATAATTTACCCGGCGCACATTAGTGGACGAGCATTAGTGAATAATAAAATGTACCTGGACTTATATTTATCTTGGAACATATAATAATAACAATAAGAAGAAAAGTAATAAGAAAATAATAAGAATAGTAATAACGAAGATAATAATCGATCATGATAATCATAATAAAACCAACTAATAATAATAATGACGTTTATTCATGTACTCTCATTGCCTCAGATGTATTGGCAGACGATATCTGCAGTGAATTGGACACCTGTATTCACAGCAGTGTGAATACAGGTGTCCCTCCTGGCGTCCATATTGGGTCCGTTTCGTTTATGTCTGCCAGCATCGCCAGTGGATGGCTGCCTGACTAGCTCCGTCTCACCTGATGCACTGCCGTGTTATCAGCTATGTGTTTACACCGCCAGGGCACCAGTCCAATTTCTAAGTATTACCGTTCCGTCTTTGTCCTTGATTCCAAGTTGCACCATTCATTATTCATTATTATTCATTATCATTATTATTTGCACTATTCATATTCTACACTGTCTGAACCACCTACATCATTCTACTAATGCTACTGTACATATAACCCACTATACATGTTGTTCATACTCTATATACTGTTGTACATATAACCGATATCTGCTCTCTCTGTTCTTATACACTTCTCCTCTGTATATACATATTTAAAATATTTACATATGTAACATCTGTATATTGGAATTCATAGCAACACTTATGCTGTAGTACTCACTGCACTACTGTAAATATTCAACTATATTTTTGCACTTCTGGTTAGATGCTAACTACATTTCATCGGCTTTGTACCTGTACTCTTTATAATGACAATAAAGTAGAATCTAATCTAATCTAAAAAATAAAAATGTACACGTTTACACCTCTCATTATGGTTTATGGTTTGATTTAATTTGGGGTTACACAACATAAAACGTCTCGAGATTAGCGCTTACGTGCTGAACACTTATTCTCAATGTGGACCTCAGTGTTAAAACAACCACATTAAAAGACATACACATCAAATCACATATTGCTCATCTTCCCTATTTCAGACAAAAATGACAGATAACACAGTTAAACAGCAGTGTGAAATACCATGATAAAACCGGTACCGTCACTCCAAGATAAGTGACATTAGGTTTGGATGTGGACCTTCTAACAGGATAGTATATGTAGCTCTGATGTGCAGCTTGTTATTATTGTGTGTATGTGTGTGTGTGTGTGTGTGTGTGTGTGTGTGTGTGTGTGTGTGTGTGTGTGTGTGTCTCGTGGTATTGCTCTTTCCGGGATATTTTCCTGACATTTGCTTGTGGGTTAGTCTACAGGTTCCCTTGGGGGACCTGCTGGTCAGAAGATGAGCACGCTGCTGATCCTACTGATTTGCTCTGGCTTATTGTCGCCACATAGGTGCACCTGTTGCTTTGTGCTTATGATCGTCATTAAAAGTATTTTTTTATTATTGACAATTTTTACATTTTTTATTTTGTCAAGAGTGAAATATGTTGTCTCCTAGGCATACATGAGATGTCCAGTACAGCATACGGTATTGCCATAATCGACAATTTGATTATTAAAGGGATTCTATCATTCGTTTACGCTATATCATTTGCAGATGCTGTAACATAATATTGCCAGCAGGCGACAGTGTGGCTCCCTAATCCGTCTCATTAGTTCACCTAAATTACATGTAGATGACAGCAGTTCATGATAGAATAACTGCAATTCATTCATGTTAGAAAGGGCTTTTATATTATTTTTTTCCTTAGGGTGAATTGAATATAACTCGGTGTTTCTCCATTATTTTGCATGCCTCTTTGCATGTCATTTTGCTCATTCAAGCAAATTGCACATTTCCTCCCACACATTTTGCATGGATCAATCTGTGTGTATTTTGTAAGCTCTTTGAATAACTTGTATCCACGGTAAGCACCAGTACTTAGTTGGACTACATCTATGAAGCTTTTATTGACAGAGGTCTTCCACAAATTGACCAGGAAGTTTTCTGCCTGTTCTGTGTTTTCTCAGTTTTGTAGATCTCAGACATGCAGACAGAAGGTTAATTTGTCTCGGATAACCTTGCTTTAAAGTTAGTGATTTCGGTTAGTGATGAAAATACAAATTGTATAATTCATGTTAATGTTAGCTGCAGAAATAGCCACTGTGTATATGCAGAAATAGCCTATATGTAGTGTATTATAATGCAGTGTGCTGTAGAACGACAGTGAGTTGCACAGCAATAGAATAGATTTAGAGAAGGTGTGGAAGGCTAGACACCACATTTCTTGTTGTGTTTGTTTTGTGCTCAGCCAATTGTTACTTCATAATAATAATATTATAATAACTTTATTTCTTCATGGTTTCAGTTTGCATCAGGACTTTGACATCGCGTGGACAGCCCATCTTTCCCCCCAGTGGTTTTGCATTCAACAACACACCCAGGAGTTGTTTTGCATTTGGACAACTCTCTTTTCGTGCTTTGTGGTTTTCATGTGTTTACATTCTCTTCACTGTTACAGGGCCGGCAGTAGCTCAGGAGGTAGAGCAGTTGTCTGGCAACCGGTAGCTAATTGTTGAGGTGTCCCTGAGCAAGACACCTAACCCTAACTGCTCCCGACGAGCTGGTTGTTGCATTGCATGGTTGACACCGCCGTCGGTGTGTGTATGAATGGGTGAATGTGAGGCTTTCGTCACAGGTCATTTTATATGTAATATGTAACAGGTCTTTTAATGTCATATGTCACAGGTTTTTTAATATGTAATATGTCACAGGTCTTTTAATGTCATATGTCACAGGTTTTTTTAATATGTCACAGGTATTTTAATATGTCATATGCCACAGGTATTTTAATATGTAATATGTCACAGGTCTTTTAATATGTCATGTCACAGGTCTTTTAATACGTAATATGTCACAGGTCTTTTAATATGTCATATGTCACAGGTCTTTTAATATGTCATATGTCACAGGTCTTTTAATACGTAATATGTCACAGGTCTTTTAATACGTAATATGTCACAGGTCTTTTAATACGTAATATGTCACAGGTCTTTTAATACGTAATATGTCACAGGTCTTTTAATATGTCATATGTCACAGGTCTTTTAATATGTCATGTCACAGGTCTTTTAATACGTAATATGTCACAGGTCTTTTAATACGTAATATGTCACAGGTCTTTTAATATGTCATATGTCACAGGTCTTTTAATATGTCACAGGTCTTTTAATATCTTGTATGTCACAGGTCTTTTAATGTCATATGTCACAGGTGTTTTAATATGTCACAGCTCTTTTAATTTGTCACATGTCTTTCAATATGTCATATGTCACAGGTCTTTTAATATGTCATATGTCACAGATATTTTAATATGTCATATGTCACAGGTATTTTAATTCACTGTTACGCATGTATAACCCCTTGTATGAGCATGGAGCGTATACAAGCGCATACAGAGTGACGATATTGGTACCAATGCCGTCACTCTGTTGTGCTATCTTGCCATGGATCTGTGTGTTTGTGTGTGTGTGTGTGTGTGTGAGAGAGTTTGTTCCGTGCAGACAAGGAACCTAGATTAGATTGTATTCATGCATGTGTTGCTGTGGTTATTTGTCAAGCATGAGTCCAGGAATTGATCATGGACAATAACAATATCAATCATATAATACATACGCAACATGCATTCATGCACAAATGCATGCAGGTGTTCACACAGGAAATGTCACAGATAATAGGCCCATGAAAGGCCACATTCCCACATACAGATGTTCATTTACAGATCTTGTCACTTACACAATTATTTTTGCTTTATTATGCTTTATTACAGAGGGCAGCAGTAGCTCAGGAGGTAGAGCGGTTGTCTGGCAACCGGAAGGTTGCTGGTTCGATCCCCGGCTCCGCCTAGCTAATTGTCGAGGTGTCCCTGAGCAAGACACCTAACCCAACTGCT
>OMKP01023050.1:0-20716 GCA_900302375.1 Bathygadus melanobranchus
CAAGAGTTGGGGGATGGCCCTAGAGGATATTGGGGATAAAAAGTGTGGTTTGGGGGATGACAGCAGCTCTTTGGCAAACAAGCTCAGACTCTTATGTTGCTTGTTTCAAGTGATAATAAAAGTCTTGTATTCACATCACTTCTTACTCTCAATTTCTCTCAGTTTATTTAAAGTTAGTTAGGTGTTGTTTTTTCCACAACACATGTTAGGCTGCAGATATAGGGGGAACCTTTTGGCTGGGAGTCGAACACTACACTAACCTAAACACTACACTAAACACTACACTATGCTAAACACTACGCTAACCTAAACACTAGGCTAACCTAAACATTACGCTAAGCTAAACACTACACTAACCTAAACACTACACTAACCCAAACACTACACTAACCCAAACACTACGCTAACCTAAACACTACACTAACCTCAACACTACGCTAAACACTACACTAACCTAAACACTACACTAACCTAAACACTATGCTAACCTAAACACTATGCTAAACACTACACTAAGCTAAACACTACACTATGCTAAACACTACACTAACCTAAACACTACACTATGCTAAACACTGCACTAAGCTAAACACTACGCTAACCTAAACACTACGCTAACCTAAACACTACGCTAACCTAAACACTACATCAACGTTTGCAAAACTTGGACCATACCTTGTAAAACTTACTAATGTAAAAATGTAAAACTAATGTAAAACTCCATCCAATTCCAGCTAAGCCCACCCTCCATTATCACATAGTGGCATCCCATAATAATCCCTCACCGAGGAGAGGAAGAAGACCATGCAGGTGAGGGAGAATCCACTGGTGTAACCCAGGTAACCTGTAGGAGTATAATCCAGGTCAATCCTGTGGCCAATCAGTATCAAACTTCATTGATCTCAGAGGGTAAATTCAGAGATAAATATATATATATAAATGGGGTAAATATATAAAATAATCAATGAAATAATCAATGAAGTAAATAATGAAATCATTAAATTCTGAATTATTCACATACATAAATAATACTGGATATTATTTCTACTCACCAAGGTGTTTCATCAGAGCCAGGGGGAGGATGACGGACATACTGACGATGATAATCAGGTAGTTCCCATTCATGTACCAGTCCCTAGATACGCACGCAAACAACAAATGCGTTCAAATATATTCAAATATAACTGTATGAAAGGACATTTTCATATTGAAAAGATACTTCAAGTCCTTCTGCCAAAAACTTTATTATGAGGCTCATGACATGAAATATCATGCAAGGCTGCCTTCACTCTTGTGAGGGCAGTAGAAAGTGAGGCAATGGATTTCCTTTGGGATTAAGTTGGTAACACTTAAGGTACAGTAACAATAAAGGTTAACAATAAAGGTACAGTAATACGCATTATTATATAGCACTAGCATAGGCATTACGGGTAGTGGGTTAGGGTTAACCCTAACCCTATTAAATAATGTATAAATAAATACCTAAGTTAACATGAACACCATTATCTTAGTTACCATGAACACAATAAGTAATTCATAAATGATTGCTAGACCATTAGTTAACTGCAAATGCTTATTAAGACATTAACTCATGTTAATGAATGGTTCATTCATGTAGATACAGTAAAACATAACAGTGATGTCATTGGTTGCACACTTCAGACGGATGTGTGGATTGTTTTCACAAGTACTCACCCAGAGCTTGATGTCTGTCCGAGGAATGCCTGGATGACGAGGGGAAGTTCATATTTCACGATGAAGAGATAACTGGACATAGCTGAGGAACAAGGAAACAACCATTTAAAATGTTAACAACAAATACTTGAGCTGAGAAAGATAAGATAAGATAGTACTTTATTGACCCCAGGCAGGATATTTAGGTTTCACTGCAGTAAGGCTATTACAGGACCTTAGGAGAATTGAAGTGTTATTATTAAATAGAAATCAATGTCCCCACATCCTTTTCTATGACACCCTCTTGTATAATACATTTTATATATAACCATGTGGTGCAAATGAATACAAGCACAGAACCTTGACTTCTGTTTATGGTGTCATTTTGGGAAGACGAAGAGTTTCTGAATCCCTGCATCATGAATGGGTGACAACATGGAAAAACCACCAGGACTCACACTCTCTCCCTCTTTCTCTCTCTCTCTCTCTCTCTTCCTCTCTCTCTCTCTCTCATCATTGGAGCAAAGCATCTGTAGCCTTGCCTTGGAAAAAGTGATAAGTTGAAGTATAAAATACGTAGGCTACACTATTGCAACAGCGGGGTTGGGATGAGGTGGACATTTGACGATGTCAACCCTTAAGGTGAGGTCAGCCAATAGCAGCTGTCCAACCAAAACCCAGGAGACTCCTCTCAAAAGCTCAGAAGCATCACTTAAAACATGAGCTTCCAATCAACAGATCCCAGCCCACCAGGCTGCTTATATCTATAACTTGATGTCTAAAAGTGATATTTAGATACATGTCATTTGGGAGCAGCAGCTACTGGATGTCTACAGGTACAGTAGGTGGCAAACAATTTGACTCATGCTAGGCCTCACTCACTTACTCAATAATAATACTAATAATAATAACAACAACAACAACAACAATAATAATACTAATAATAACAACAACAATAATAATAATAATAATAATAATTACTACTACTACTAATAATAATAATAACAATTCTATGACATGTTTCATGCTCCATTCATCTCCATTTAATATTCCCTATGGGCCTTAATTTTCTGGTTGGGATGATGCTGTGCTTTAGCCCCAAATAGGTAGGGAACCACTACTGTGACTAGATTATCCTGCCTCCATATCTCTCTTGACAGCAGCAACCTTACCGCCGATGTTGTGCAGGGTTATGATGACACCGGCAAGTATTTTCCCCGGTTGCCCGAAGGCACGAAGACCCAGTTGCTCGTAGGCACGAATACCTGAACAAACACAGAGGATAAATATTTGACTGGCATCAAATGGTCGGATATTTACACACACACACACACGCACGCACGCACGCACGCACGCACACATACGTAACCAGCAGTGTAGAAATATAGAGTAGATCATATTTCGCCATTTTGTAAATGCTTCGAGCCAAAGTGACTTGTCATCAAGGAGCAGGTAGGGGTTATGCATCTTGCTTAGGGATGCCCTACAAGGTTACCCTGAACATTGGGGTTGGAACCCAGAACTTTTCGGCTGGGAGTCAAACACCCTAGACACGAGACTATCCTACTATCCATGACGTCCTGCTTACTATGTTTATTCTTTAAGACCTCAATAAAGTGTGTGTGTGTGTGTGTATGTGGCCCTCATATGATTGTGGACTGTAGGGCTCTAGCAGGTGAAGGCTCAACACAAGCCAGTGTAGAGGAGAACTCACCCACTACTCCAGCACTGCGCAGGAGAAGGTGGACGGAGTAACTGGACAAGCAGGCAATGGCCGTCAGAAGGATCCTGCATGGAGAAAGTAGACAAATAGACTTGTGTTTGAATCACACGCGGTCCAAATCTCACATAGGCAAACAAATAAACATGACCAATATCAGCTGTGTTTGTTATTAGTCTATTTCGAGAATGTGTATTTCGGCGCATGGACAGTCTAATTCATTGAATTGCTCCGTGTACATGGTTGAAGGTCCAAGGCCAGTGCCTTGCTAAAGAAGCAAGGTGTATGAGGCTAGAGGGAGCTATGAGTCTAAGCAGTGCGCAAGGCCTTCCATGAGCAGCTTGAAATGATTTCTGCTCTGAGTAGCCGCATGCACCTGACTGTAACCCTCCCTGCTGGCCTTGATCAAATCTTTTTAGAGACACTTTTATTCAAAGTGGCTTGAACAATGAACTCATATACAGTACATTCATTCGTGGGCAGGTAGGGGCCAGCTTTCCTGTTCAAGGATGCATACGGGTGGGCTGTGCACATAGGGGATCCAACCCATTTTTAGTTGGGAGTAGACCACCTGTAAAAGGTCCCAAAGGTCCCAGATATTTACATTTACATTTACATTTAGAGCATTTGGCAGACGCTTTTATCCAAAGCGACTTACAAAAAAGTAACACATTTGTCGAAAGAGGGAGACAACAATATATCGCTGAAGGTAGAGTGCAAGATATCTAATATCTATGGTGGGGTTCCAGCATCAAGAGAGGGGCTGAACTGGAGGGACTCATGGTAGGCCAACTGCTGGTAAACCAGACCCTCCAGACCCTCCAGATCCGTAATGCTCTTCCAGGCCAAAAATATAATGTGGGCCTCGGCCAATGAGATTCCAGCGCTGCCATGCTGGTGCCATGCTGGATCCATGTGGACGTTTGGGGTCATCAAAAGATTCCACCCTCCTGACATCTACAGTTTCCATCTATTGTTGATGTTAAGATAAGGTAATGGAAAGAAAATCCCTGCATCTCCATATTGTCACTATATTCTCCATAGTCTCTATTGTGAAAATGTATGTGGAGATCTTTTTTTAGCTTGTCTATCTTTTACCTTGTCTAATAGACAAGCTATTTACATAGCTTGCCTATTCTTGGAGATGGAAGTGGCAGGGGTGTTTTTGGCACATTAGAACTTTGGAGGCTGAGCCCAAAGGTAAGTAGTGGGGGTCCAGGGATCATCCCCGGACCCCCACTACTTTTTATTTCCAAATATATTATTACCAAAAAACGAAATAATTCCACAAAAATGTGTTGGATATAAAAACGAAAGGTGTGCAGAGTAGAACTTTGAGTAGCGGTGCTACGCAACGTTGTGAGCCTATCAGAATGTGGAGCCATGGGATCATAAACTCCTGGTGTCATAAAGCTATGATTTCCTCACCCATAAGTGACATAAGTGTCTGTTACTTCTTGTTGTGAGTGAGTGTAGTAAATGACTCTATATCTGGCCTGATCCCCTCTCTCTGTCGAGGTGTAGGGCGCTTTAGCAGGCTGCTCAGTCTCCCCACGGCTATAGTCAGAATTACTTAGTTTTAATTGATCATTGATATAATTGATCATATAATTGATCATGGAAGGAAATCAGGAATCATCAAGGTAATCAGGTCGGCCGAGTCAGTGATCTCCTTTAAGTTTTAATTTCCTTTGAACTATTTTTATTTCCTTAAAAAATTGAATGTTTTTTATCCTATTCTTATCTTTTCGTACACTGTATTGGTTTTTATACACCAAATAGTTTTTAATTGTTTTCGCTGGATTGTAAATGTTTGGGGGCGGTCACATCGCTGGAGGGGAGGGGGACCAGGAGGGGGACCCTGCGCGTGTGTGGGGCCCTACATAACGTGCATAGTCTACGTATAGGGGCCGCCAGCACTGTTTGGACCTATGAGGAACTACTGGCAGCTACGGGCCGTGGTGATAGACAGATGGTTCATCCAATCACCTGCCAAGGATTTTTGGAAAGGGCCTGCCCTTTTCCAAACAGTTTCAAAGGACGACTTCCCAGATGGTTCTGTGTAACAAACCATCTGGTACGTCAGGTTACTTGTAAAGCACTTTGTAAGGTGGACTTTGAAAAGTGGTCTATAAATAAATATTCTATTATTATTACTGCCTATTTATTTATTCTGTGTCATGCAGACACTGTGTTTACCTCCTGGGTTTCCATACCAAGAAGTAAATGCCAGTGTAATTTCAGTCACTAACAAGAATATCACAGTGGGTTGGATTGTTGAAGAACGCTAAAAACAGATGCATGAAACCTGTACTATTTAGCATACGGGTGCCACAAAAAAAAAGTCCTGCCTTTTGGACAAGAATTGCACAATATTTTACTTTACAACACAGTGTGTCTCATTGGTATATTTTGGTACAAGTCTTTGGTCTCATTGGTCCACTGAGTTATAAACCAGTGACCACACATGTGTGCGTGTGTGTGTTTATGTGTGTGTGTGTGTGTCTTTCTGTTTGGCAGGGTCTGGTGTTTGCTTGTCTCTCTCTGTCTCTGTATTGCAGGTGAACATGAGAGTGTGTGGTACTCACAGGAAGAGGACGATGCCCGTGTTGGACATGGCGTAGGACAGACCCAGGATCCCACTGCCCATGATGGCGTTACTCAGGTTGAAGGCAGACATGCCGAACGACGTCTTGCCTTCAAACTGTCACACACACACAAAGTAGCTTTAATAACTTTCTTTTAATCCGTTGGTTTGTATGATATATGGAATTATCGATTGTGGAATTATTGTGTATAAATTAAACACATGCCCCTAACTCGCTTATATGTGATTTTATACGTATTTCTAATGTACTTGGGTTAACATTGAGGTTCACTTTGGAAATAAGTGTCAGCACTTTCAAGTGCTAAACTCGGCGATGTTTTATATGTTGTAACCGTGAATAAAATCGAATCAAACTAGGCTCAGGTTCGACCTCACTCACGTCGGTGAAGTTTGGTTTGCTAAAGCCGTCATGCTTCTCTGGAAGGAACGACTCCTCCTCCGGCTGTGGTCTGAAACAACAAACATCACAGTTACAGTTAAAAACAAGGCGAAACAGATAAGTGTATCAATCATTGAACCGCTAAACTGTGAAAACACAGCGATCGTCCAAAAAACACACATTACATAACTGGTGTCAGAAACAAGCGCCGTTCTTTACTATAACGGCGTGTTCTTCAGGAAGTTGTGCTATTGTGATATTTTATATTGCTTTTTGGTTACTCTTTACAGGATAACTTCACTGATTTTCAACCTTATCTCTATCCATCCACATTAGGGGTATAGTGTGAAAAACGCCTGCAATTGTTGCTGATTCTCTCTGTGTCTCTGGGGCGCAGATGACGCTAAATCTTACCCCGAGTCTGTCATGTGACTTAATTAATGACGGAGTTGGGGTAAGCTGGCGGGTAATATGACGTCATTCGGTGGCCAAAAGTAGGCGAACATTGTTCGTTTGTGTATACTACTCACATTGAAATGATACAAAGCCGGTTAGAAATCTGCAAATTTCCCCTTTAAAAACTTTGAGTTGAGGTTTTATCATTTTTCCCTTTCGTGGCAAAATGGTTGGATGGATAGCAAGTTCATTTGTGGAAATAATGTGATTACATTAACATTGCATTTAATATTTTACTTTTATCCCCAGACTTACCTTTGCTAGTTTTGTTATTGTTCTTATTATCACTTCTGTGTGTTTTTGTATGTAAACGACTCTTGTCCTTGTGACAAGAATTCCACAATGGCCACGTTGTACTACACATCTGATAATGAAACACGGGGTAAACATACCCTCTGTCCAGTGTTTCATATTCATGGTGGCTACCGTTGGACATCTTCTGCATCTCCATACTTGCGGCTAACTTGAGGCACTGGAGCTTCTTGGCGGGTGTCAATGTACAGTGTTTGCCAAAAACGTTTCTGTTTTAAATTAAACACATGAAAAGAGAAACAATTAATTCCATCATTTACATTTTTTGTCACAAGTCACAAACACGGGGAGGAAATAGATTTGACGTTGAGCGTGTTTGTTTTTTTAAACTTAAAGCTGCCGGGTGTTGGCACCCGTCGGTTGGTTAATGTTAACGTTGTGTCCGCGGAACAGAAAACACACATCTTACATTCCCTGTGGTTCTGGGAAACCCACAAAGTTCCCCTTAAACCCCTGGTCAACTTTAAATAGCCAGTAATGGACTGCTATTAAAATAAAATGTGCTTATTTGTAGTTTTTTCTTTACTGTATCCTAGGTTTGGCATTATTGCAAACAAATTCAGCAATTAGACATAGAATACAGCACATAAAACAAAGAACATAATCTTAATGTTTGTAAGAGCCCAGTTGGTGGTAATCATGGTGAGGAAGATGCAGTACCACACCAAAAGTACATGTAATACATATTCAAGTCTATGTATTTATTCATATGTTACTGATAACTAATAACGTAATCCATGTTGCGCTTTTGATTTACAAACATGTATCTCCCTTTCTGTGAAATATGTGACCATAGCTTTTTACGGTGAGTAAATTATTGAATCTATTATTATACTGATATATCTATGTGGCCCTCGTAAGCCATACACATGCATGCATGCGCACACACACTTCCACACATACACACAAAGTGAGGACTGACAGTTTGTGAGCTCTGATGAAGTGTTTCATAGTTGGCACTATCGTTGACCTTCCAACACAGACATGGTGTGAGTTGTCTCAACAGGCATACCTGCTTCACTGTACTGACTCTCTGTTCACCCGTCTACATGCACAGTGAGGTGTGACTGCTTTAGGTTTACATTACATGAAGTCATTAAGCAGACATCCAAAGCATACGATCAAAATTCCAGCTACAAAAAAAGATTGTGATACACAGCACAACATGTGGACAGAGTGGAGAATCAGAGATACAAGGCTATCATGTTATCACTTTATCGGGAACAGATTTCGTTTTTTTCTCATTGGTGCCTATTATGCATGTACACAATATATGTCCGATTAATATTTACTATTTAGTTCTTTAGCAGGCGCTTTACGTGTTATGAAGGAGAAGGTAGGGGTCAAGTCAAGTCAAGTCAATGTTATTTGTATAGCCCTTGATCACAGTTACAGTCTCAAAGGGCTTTATTTTTGACAGCCCCTAACCTTAGCCCCCAAATGGCAAGAAATGAACAAGGTAGAAATCTTGAGAAGGAACGCAAAGTTGGGCATCCCTCCTTCCAGGGATGGTTCGAAGTGCAATGGGTGCCATAATGGACATGCATAATAGTGTTACGAGCAAACATTTTAAGTACATTTTTAAAAATGGAAAATGAGTGAAGCATCTTGCTCAAGGATGCGTGCGGGTAGGGTGCGGACATTGGGGATCACACCCGGTACCTTTCAGCTGTGAGTCATACACCCTATAGCCACAATGTCCTGTATACATAGATACATAGATGCTTTGTTCAACAGTACTTGGACCCAGTAGTTAAATTCACAGTGTTGGCAGCACTTTTTGTCTGGGAAGAGGCCATCGCTGGGGAGAAAATCTGAATTCACTCCAATAAAAATAAGCGCTCACTAATGTCCATGTCTGTTTGAAAAATGTGCACCAAACCTGACCGGGGTTCCGAGTTCCTCCCCGACACTTTATGGGGTGCTTTTCCTACACAGGACTCTAAAGGACGAAGCTGGTCGTGTGTACACTGCTTTTCAATCATTCACTTTTGGGTCAAATTCAGATGAGTAGATAAACACATCCTCAATACAATATTACTATGCTTTTTTACCGTTAGAAAAGTATCATCCACACCACTCATTGACAGCATCACTATGACGTCTCGCTCGGTCGAGACAAGGGATGTTTTCCACCTGTTTAATCATTTAATCACCATGCGTGTGTTTTCTACACACGTGCATGTAGGAAGTCACACACAGTGCTAAACAGGCTGTTGGAAAGAGACGTGAGGGTATTTCAGTTCAACTGAGACACATACCAACAGACACCATATCTCTCTCTCTCTCTCTCTCTCATAATTGGCCTCGTGCTCTCACAGGAGTGGAAAACAGTTTTGGGAAATGATTATTTTTGATCTAACCCTAAGCCTAACAGTTTTTGTTTCAAATTTGAAGGTCTGCATATGTTTGTCTTAGGGCATATCTAAATCATTTGTGCTGAGGTTCGGGGTCTTGGTCTTGGTAGGAAGCTCTCAGCAGGCTAATCCCGGGGACGTCACAGTGCTGAAGCCCCATTGTTCTGACCTTGATTGGACAACCATAATGCTTTCACTGTATGGCAACAGTGGACACATGTCAGCCACTCTTGTCTATAGACATTCATACACTGTGGGACTACTGGACTACGAGTATGGTTCCCTGACCATGTCCCTTTTTTCCAAAATGGCTTTGATATTTCTTAGATATTCCTCCATATTTACCAGAAACTTTAAAGAAATTGAATTTCATACACAAAACTAACTAAATTCCCCTTTCAAAAGTTGAAAAACAGCACACCAGGAAAGAAAGAATCCGAAATGACTGCTCTCAAACAGAACTATTCCACCAGTTGTATCTGGCTGAATTGTGCTCCACAGAGCATTTCAGCGTCTCTTCACAGCAGCTCTGAGTGGTGGGCCTAAGTATAGCACAGGTCAAACAAAACTGTCTGGAATGTGCCAAGGATTGGATTTCAATTTGACTTCAGGTCGAGCAATGGATGAAGTTGAGGAAAAGTGACTGGCGTGCACACACACACACACATACAGACACACACACATACACATGCATGCACACACGCACGCACGCACACACACACACAGTTGGAGAGTTGGAGAGTAGACGAAATTTCCACTATGATCAGAATGAACACCACTATGTCCATCCAAGCGCTGACATATCTCAGGTCTAACTTGATAACCCCAACTTTCTATTCCAGGTTGGCCAACTCATCATTTAAAATAACCTCCTCTCTCCCTGGAATAGACAATCATGTATATGAAGTTATACGAGGCAACGTCAAGAGCCCAGCACTGTTGTGTTAACGTACTACGCGTTACGCACTAAAACACAAACCTCTGCTCTTGGAAAGTTCTGGTTTTTAAAACTTGAGCAAACCAGATCCATGTTGAATGTTCCAAGGGACACGGCCGGTAGTAGAGGATATGTAGGTTGTGGGTAGAGCTACAGTCACTGTGAGGAGGAGGAGGGGGACACATACGGTATTGTGTACAGGAAGGGGGTGGGGGTTTCCAGGCTGTTTTCTGAGTAGCAGACCCTGACCCGTTCTGTAGGAGGTGTAGATTTACACCTTATGTAATATTGTCCATTTTCTGCTGAGGGGCGGCGGTGAGCGGGGCTTTGCAGATTGTAATGGCAGTTACTCTGTTATCTTAGCATCTGCAGCTCACTGGGAATGTATAGGCCAGCCATGCTACAA
This sequence comes from Bathygadus melanobranchus, assembly GCA_900302375.1. Classification (NCBI taxonomy): domain Eukaryota; kingdom Metazoa; phylum Chordata; class Actinopteri; order Gadiformes; family Macrouridae; genus Bathygadus; species Bathygadus melanobranchus. Next base: position 10,850 of record OMKP01023050.1, read on the forward strand.
ACTGTTTTTACTATCTGATGTTTGGCTCTTGCTTTCCTTCTTTCTTTCTGTTTCTTTCTTTCGTTTTTCTTTCTTTTTTTTGAAGAAACAGCACAGGCGCTTTCTCTGCTCACTGAGTCAACGACTATAAATCCTTTTTTCAATTACGTGGGCTAGCTACCGTTAAATTAGTAACAACAGTCACTCTCTATAACGAACAACACATACCATAGTTCGCTGTACTAGAAGTCACAAACGGCTTTATTGTGCGCCGTTTCAGCTAACATGTATTATTTATTGTTATTTATTGTCAGATATAAAGGAAGAAAGACCAGTAATCAGGATAAAGTGGTTAGAAAACTCCAAATAAAAACAACCATTTTCAGAGACAGTATGAAACCGAAACGACAACAAGATGATATCATCAAGACGATTCACCAATTTTAAATGTATGGATCATTACAGCATTAAAGAGGAGAAAAAACAACAACAACCCAACCAAATAAACAAAAACAGTCAAGTTAACAACTAAATATATCAGTGCATATATATTAAACATGCGAAGAAAAACTCCTCAAACTAATAACAGAAATAACCAGTCGGACAAAACTGGCAGCCAGATCAGTGTTTTGACAACGTCTGATCACACACAGATCTACAGTCCTCCCGTCCGCCTCCCTCCTTGACCAGATATTCTCCACAGGGAAAACCACGTGGCAGAGGAGCTCATAGTTAGGAAAGTTTCACCTACCTCCAGACACTGGGGGACTTCTAGAGTAGGGGAGATAGAACAGCCAGGTCCTGCTGGGAAGGTTGCAGTAAGGTCAGGGAGGGGGAGGGGGGATTGCAGAAGACAGGTGAGAAGGTTTGCTTAGCTCCAGAGGTACAGCTGGCTCAGGGAGGTTTTAGAAAAGCCAGCGGGGAGGAGAGGAACTGGACAGAAAAGAGTCTCGACAGACGGAGGGGAAGAGAGAGGGTGAAAGGGAGGGTGGGTGGAAGAGGAGGAGGAGGAAGAGGAGGAGGCGGGGACGTGTGTGGAGAAAGGCAGTCGAAGAGAAAAAAGGGCCTCTCATTGGTCTCAAGTTACTTGTGATGTCACAGGACATGTTGCTGATGGATGGCCGTGGGGGGAGTTCTCCAGTTGCTTATGGCCGGGCTTATGGAATTGTTTCCATGAAGAGTGGACCCTCGTATCCAAAATCACACACACATGCATGCGCATGCACACGCGCATGCACAGGCGTGCACACACACCCGTTTCCCAACCACTACACACACACACACACACTCTCATCCGACCACACACACCCTGGAACCGAAAATACAGTGGAAATAAATATGAAATATGTGATCAACCTCGTGTTGCATAAGACCCAGCTCAGTAGTTTGAGGAGACGAGCCACACAAGAGGGACAAAGTGGGAATGAGAACAGCAACAAAGTAAATACAGGAGCACAGCCCAGAACATTTCCAACTGCACCTGAACAGGGCTGTGTCAACACCAGATGGTACCAGACAAGGGCATTCCCATGCCCATTTGGGGTGGTTGACAGTTTGTACACAGACATCAACGTTACGTTTACTTGTATAATTACCTTCTCGTTCGCTTGAGTGAACATTAGCCTGAGTGGTCTTTAGCGGTTTGTTCTTTCTTTACATTTTAAAAATCGAAATGCTATTTAAGTGAACTGTGAGTTGCACCATGTAAGACCGACCCGAGGCCTGTACCCGGATATCATTTTGTTACCATACAGCGCTATAAGCGGTGTCACAACGGTGGTTATCAACTCGTTAAGTCAACCCAGGTTTTACCAATTTAGCTATGAGCTCGTTCAATGAAAAGGTTGCGGTGTTTGCAACATGTGACCAATCGCAAACATGGAAAAGCTACCAAAGCCACATATTTTACCAGGTTGGGCAAACTACAATATTAAACAAATAGAAAGAATACAAAAATAGAATCCAGACTAAAAGCAACACAGTCGCTGCTGCTAAAGGCTTATTAAGGCTAATTAAGTTAAAAGGCTTACTGCGCCATCATTAAGGCACCAGTAGGCTAGCTCTGACTATAACAATTGTCTATTCCATTAAATGAACGTGTTACTTAAATGTATTTTTATGGCATGTATGACAATTTTAGCCTTATTCTTTCAGTTGCAATGTAAAAGGGTCTTGGGAGCAAATAAAAATTGAAAAAAATACCCTCTCACCATTCGTGCCCCGAGGTCCAACCGGATCTTCTAGGATGCCATTTTCCAAGAGAATTGATTGGTCGGTAGGCGGTGCTTTTATACGTGTTGATCTGTTATCTCGAACATAACCTCGAACATAACCTGCTCAAGGTACCATGCATCGCAATGTACCCCGATAAAAAGTGAACCACCAGTGTGACACTGAAAAACCAGGGTTAAACCTGAAGTTACCTCGCTAACCCCAAATCCTGCTTCACAGTACAGGCCTCTGCTGTCAGGTGGTCGGTTGATTATCCCTCATTGTTAAACTGTATTAACTAATCAGGGCCCTGTATCTGAACCAAGCTCCCGAGACTCTGGCCCTCTCGCTCTCTTCCTGCCAAGGTCGAGTCATGACACCGACAACTGAGTGAAGGAGAATATTGAGGATTCAGAACATTTCTACTTTTCTCAAGAACTTCTCAATTAACCAATGGGGATCAGGAGAAAAAACATTGCCATAGTAGAAATCTCAGTGGTGCGGCCCCCCCACTCACCCTCACCTCGTCCTTCTCTGAGGCCCCTGATTTTCAAGGGCCCATTCATCTTTTTGAGAATCAAAAGTGGCCTATTATCTTAGCCAGCTGGAGTAGGCCTATGTATGGGTTTACAGTTTATTAGAGAAACTTAAAGGTGTTGGAGCACAGATGTTGATGTTGTAATAGGCCTACATACAATCCAACTCATTAATACTGCACCACAGAGTAGGCCTACTGAATGGCTATGTTTTAATATCAGGTCAAGAAATTAAATATATGCATTTACAATGAGTTATAAGATAAAGAAAGAAAGAGTGCCCTGTTTTTGCACGCTGGTGCACCTTCTATCCCATTTCTATTGGGAAGCTGCTATATAAATAAAGCTATGATTCAGAGTATTTCGTAATGACCTGACTGCTTGTTCCAGTGGTTTAGTATTTCCATGGCATTTCCCCGTGCTGCTTGTACACACGTGGGTTGAAGTGAAAAGACTGGAAGTCATGAAGCTATGAAGCACAAGCTCCACTTTCAATGTAGACATTTGCATGCTTTTATTTTCAAATACATTATTTTGTTTGTGGGTGGATTACTAGCCATATTGGCATATGAATTGGGGATATTGTTTTATTCTTATTTTGCGGGCTGAATAGCGTATATTTTCAAATGTGACGCTATTCAGCTAATCAGGCTGTGTGAGGGGCCACAAGTCTCCATTTGTACGACCCACAAGTGCAGTGCGTCAGTGAGTAAGCCTCTTATTGGCATTAATACGTTATACTTTTCCTGAAAATGTACAACTGGAATTTACAATCCGATTAGATAAAGAAAAGCAACGGTAGGCTACAAAACAGGTTCACTAATGCATATTGACGTCATAGAAAACGTCAAACCCAAAGGTAGACCTAAAACGAAACATTGGATTGTTCTGCATTTGCCCTTCATGAAGGCTGTGCAGCATTTAAGTTCTCTAATTAGTCCAACGTGTCTACACAACATCTGACTAAATGGGGTGCGCATGATTTACATCAGAAGAAAAAAAAAGTTAATCCAATAAGAAAATTGAAGTCATCCATTCTTGCAATCTACATACGGTAGTCCTACAACTTTACTGGTAGAAATATTTATTACTGACCTGATTAGATTGTCAGTAGCAACGCTATTCTGTTAGTAGTGATGACAGAAAGGAGACAAAGCTAGCTCTGAAATTACTATAAATAGAGCGCACGTAGACTGCAGCTCTCTACGTCCTGCCCTTATTTCCCCATTCATCGATCGAGATATCTCAAAAACACGTTCACCACTCACCGATAATGACTGCATTTGTTGCTTGCTATAACCCAAAGTAGTCCGGGCGGTGAAACCGGACTGTTTTTGCAAAAGTATGCAAAAACATTCATGCAAAACACAAGACATTTTCAATGTCCCATTTTGCCGAATGTGCATGCGCCGGAGTATCATTCATTCTCTTTTTTGAGCTTCGATCCAATTAATCATATATTTAGCTAATTCTGTCAATTAATCTACCTTATTACCTTTACGAGAACTTTGTTACAATACTCCAATGTAGAGTACATTTAAGAAAATGTATGTATATGTGTGTGTGCGTGTATGTATGTATGTGGTGTTTTGCAGTCAAGCGCGTCTTAAAATGTATGGTTTGAAGACTTTTGCAAAAAATCTGTTTCACCGCCCAGACGACCCACAAACGCATATCGGTGAGTGGCGAACGTTTTTTTTTTTGTATCTTCCACTCGATGTTCGATGAACGAGGAAAGAATAGGCAACACGCAGAGCGCTAAGTACGACGCAGTCTATGTGCGCTCTGTTTAAAGAGTAAAAGCTCGAAAGTGATTAACTTTTTTCTTTTATAGGTTTAAAACATCTGACGCTGGCGACATCTGCTGGTCAAAAGCGTGTCTTACAGGTTGTCGTTTTCCTCACTCGTCTCGTCTGTTGCGCTGTTTTTTGTTGGTGTGCGGCTGTTCGGGAGGTGAAGAGGGTGTGCATGTGAACACGGCATGCAAGTTGACACATGACAGCACTGCCAAGCAGTAGGAGCTTAGGTACTGTAGCCTTTGTCTCTGTGTTTAATTTCCCCCATGTCTAATTTAATTGGAGTCTATTTGATTTTGAGAAACGTTGTAGCCATGGGGCTTTTGGTATTGGCTTGGGACACTATAGAGCTAAGAAGTTACTACATTGTAGATGGTAGACCTAAGTGATGTTTATAACAGTACACACAGGTGCGATTAAACATTTTGTTGGGTGTTGAAGAAGGTTGATAATGATAACGTATTTGGATTGTTTGAATTAACAAGGGTTGTTGAGTTATTGCCAAGGGATTTGGGCTTGCGTGATATCGGTTAGATTAAACTTAAGATCCAAAATAAACCTAATACCTAATACTTCTATTTCTTTAGGGTAGTGCCCATGGGGAGTTACCTGGGAGTGACAGGGTTAACACATTTTTTGGTCATGCGACTCCCAAAGCGCTCTCTCGCGAAGCTCCATGGGAGTCAGAGTTTTTTGTGGGTGTTTCCCCCCCCGTGGCGTCCATAAACTGTCATCTAGTAAAAACTACACCTCCCACAAACACGTCGCGCTACAAGCACTGTACGACTTCCTCTGTGATCTCGACAAGATGCTTAAAGAAATGTCTGTGTGCTTGCTGCTAAATTAAACCAGCTAGGGACTTCCGTGCTCAGTGCAAATATACCCAGCTAATCGGAAGAGATGCCCTGCTAGGAAGCACATAGGTTGGACTCGACGCTCGGGCAATGGGTGTCATCGCTTCTTATTAGCAGCTCCCACCGCATCAAGCTGGCTACTGGGCTAGCATGATTTTATCAAATGTTAAACACATCATCCAGCCGTTTGACATCAGCTGAGCTACTCTTTGCCGCTGTCCTTTCGTTTCGTAGATCGGCAGTAAACGTGTACAATGGAGGAAGTTGATAAAATTTTGATCCACGCACTCAGGCAGAGCGGCACGTACGTATACATTAAACTTAGTTCCCATTCTACATTAGCATTAGTCTGCTGCCAATTCATTCTGCTCTAACCTGGTCCTGAATGCGGTGTCGAGTTGAAAAGGCGCATTTATAGGGTGCTATACAGTACTTGACATAGTTATTGACATATGTGTGTCTTGAACATTACACAACACCAACCACTTCCACTTGTCGTTCATTCACGTATGCCATGAACAAATGATTGGTATGAATGATTATGGTAGTTATATGCTTGTATGTATGATATGCCAATGTGAGTATTGGCAGCCAAACGGCAAGTCCAAGTGTGTGTGTGTCTGGGGGGATACCAAGCACAGTGGATTTTTCCTTAATTACTTGAACTGTGTAATCAGACACCATATTTATCTAGTTGTACGTTTCTTGCGACCACAGAGCGGTGGCTGAAGACGTCCAAAGTGTGAAACAGTTCACCAGCGAGCTGATCGTGGAGGCGGTGGTGCGATGTGTCCGGGTCATCAACCCAGCCCTGGGAGGGGGGCTGTCGCCGTTGCTGCCCCCTGGCATGTCTGCCCGCTTCCGGGTAGGGATGGGCCTGGCACAGGCCTGTCAGGTAAGAGATCTAATGATTGGGACATTTGGCTTGACACTGGATTCTGTGACACGTGGAACTGGTCGATATGGTTGTTTTTAGTGCAGTGTAAAAATCCAGTTTATTTGTTGTAATCGTTAAGTTGTTTTGTTATAATCAGATTGCATTTCAAGTGCAGTGTGAACAGATATAAATGCATGAAATCCAGTTTCTTTCTATAAGTCCAGTGTGTGAACACATAAACGCATGGAATCCAGCGTCTTGCTATAATAAGATCTGGGGCCCTCAAGAATGTGGAATTGGATCCTTATTCCGAAGAATCATGTGGTCTGCATGCTTTGTCTTTTATATTTATTGACCTATGAATCACGTCTGCTACGTTCCGTGAATGCTTGGAACGAACGCAACTATTTAACCAAAATTCCCTTTCATTGACTCCTATGATTTGGCGAAATCGGCTCATCACTTGTGATATATGGAAGATATGTATTGAAACGATTGATCGTTTTATGTGTTCATGTTGTATCTGAAGGGAAACATTATGTTTTGTACCAAAAACCCACCAACGTCACAATGTAAAATGTATTACACAAAACATCTTGGAGTTAATATGAAATAACTACTGACGAATTAACAGTTTTCAAATTAAAAAAAGAAACAAGCATCAAATTATAATCAAACCATGAAATAAGAATGTTTTCAATAAATCTAAAATGGCGCGTCTAAAAGCTAAATAAAGAAAAGCCAGGGTTTGGCGTTGAGACAATTTGTCTCAATGCAACCAGAAGCTCTGATGGCTAATTGCATGATTGGCTCCTCTGTGGTCTTCTATCATACGTCGGTCACATGCAGCTGGAGTGACTGTCAGGCTCATTAGTAACTACAGTCTGCGTTTAATAAACAAAACTAAGCACCAGTAGGACCGCCAAACTCAGCCTAAAACAAGCGCTCTCAAAAAACTGCTACCACTGGTGGGAATGAAAACTTATAAGTGGGTTATAAAATCCACAGTATTAAGAGTGTTTACAGTGTAAACACTTTCTAGTTAAAGCGTATTTTGGTCACATACCGGCCTACTCATTGTCGCTCTGGGGTTAACGAGTGGGCCAATGACTAACTATAAACATGAGTTTATGAATGATTAACAATAAACGGGAGCTTCAAACTAAAGTGAAGTCCTAGGAAGGTTACCGTTGGCCTTGTCCCCCAAAGTGGAGTGGAACATTTACAGTTCACTGCTGCATACTGTTCACAAGACATCCTGTCTCACTGAGAAGTTACTGAGGCAGCAGAAGCTTTAAATGTAACGCATGCACACACACACACTAGTAAAAACCTATAGTATCCCCACTTAAAAAGACATGTATATATATTGTTTGTTTAGTCCATTCTGCTATAAATCATACCTTAAAATCTCTTTCCAATAAAGACATGGAAAGAATGTGTTCAATAAAAATACAGCACAAGCTGTTCCACAGGCCTTCATAATGCAATCCAATCCATTCTTCCAGGACCTGGGCTACAAGGGGGAGATTGGTTACCAGACCTTCTTGTACAGCAACGAGCCGGAGATCCGCTCCCTGCTCATGTTCCTGGTGGAGAAGCTGCCCAGAGAGAGTGCAGAGGCCTCGGATCAACCTGCAGGCGAGTCCAATGTGCTGACATAGGGCTCTCTTCATCACAACATATAGGCCCTCAATCACACATAGGCCCTCTGTCGCAATACATGTGATACAAGTGTTTGGTGATGGCGATGTGTTTTTTTTGTGTTTATTGTTATTTGTGTGTTTGAACATTGAAGTGCGCACATTTCTAAGAGGAAAGCACCTTCATGGGCCAAAGTATCTAAAAGTAAGTAACAAATATGAGTTTGGTAAATGTCTCCTTTGACTTTTCCAGGTAAGTCGGTGGTTCTCCAGAGGGCCATGGCAGCTAAAATCAAAGCCCAGCTCGCCCTACCGTGGCTTCCACCCAACTGCAGACTGCCTCTCCTTTGTAACACACAGGTAACACCCCTTTATCAATAGCACTATTCGCCCCCGAAAGAAAAGAAAAAAGTCTGTTTAACAACATGACTCATGGCAACATCTAATAGCTATTAGTATTAACAGTAGTAGCTTTGCAGTATTGGTTGGTGGTGTCTGTGTAGGTCTAGATTCTCAACTCTTATTGGTTGCTTTCTTCAGAGTGCTGGACCGTCTCTCAGTTTCCGAGCTCAGCCACTGAGTTTACCATACAGCACCAAATCTACAGGGACGACGCCACCAAAAGGTAGGCAATGAGGGCTGTTTGACCACATAGAAACGCAAAGGAAGTGTGGGATAATCTAGAGGCGATTATAGGATTGCCTACTGGTAGGCATCCTAAAGGGAGATGCCTAACCCATATTTAAAGTTTCAGTTCATTTTTTTCTTCTCCCGGGAGTTAAATACCATTCCACTGGTGAATGCTAATAATGGTGAAGATGCTACTGTTTATCACAAAAGTCATACTTGGTGCGAAAGCGTTTATTTTCCCAAACTCTTGCGTTCCGCCCAATCAGAGGTGAGGGACTACCAAAGGGAGGTGCTTCCGCCCGTCACAGCCCAGCCCTCCCACCAGGGGGCGGTGGTGGCGTCCCTCCTGGAGCAGCACACGGCCGAACTCAGCGCTGCCCAGGAGTGGGACAGCGAGTGGAACAGCCAGGGCCTGCTGTCCCGCCTCACGCCGGAGGTACGACCGCCGCCTGCCCTCTGCCTATACATACATGGTTCTGGCAGCTAGACTGTGTGGCTGTAGAATGCAGCTCTGTACAGATGGGCATGTTCTGTTCTTTAGGCAGATTCCAATATGATGCTTTTTATGGATGATCAGAAAAGGCCTAACAATTGAATACTGTTTTAGTGTTAAATGTATATGCTTTTTGATTTACATTCCGTTAAATGTTATACTACTAAATGTCAATGTCCTTATTTTGTATTCTGTTTGAACATTAATGAAGGCACTGTGATAACATTATGTCAGTGTAATAAATTCTATATTTTATTTTTGTTTTCACTGTTGGTTGATTAGTTCCTATTGATTAGTTTAGTTGTTTGTTGATTAGATCTTACTGAGTGGACGAGCTCTTGCGTTTGTATTTCTGTTCAGTTTTTATGTCTCTTTGTTGTTTGTCTTTAAGATGGTACAGTTCTGGAAGAGTTGGACAATGTATCCAAGCTTGTGTTTTCCTCGTCCAGGAGTATCGCTCCAGAAAGCTGACCCGTTTGCACAAGCGCATCGAGGAGCAGCTGCGCTCTGCCACCAGCGACCCGTCCCAGGAGACCTCCAGCGGGGTGTCCGGCTCCAGCTCTGACCTTGGCCAGCTGCTACGCTCCTTCCAGGGGTCGGCCCCCGGGGACCACCTGCTGCCCAAGGGCACTCACTTCACCCACACCCAGAAGTTCACCTTCACGCAGGTGACACACACACACACACACACACACACACACACACACACACACACACACACACACACACACACACACACACACACACACACACACACACACACACACAACCACACACCCACACACACACACACGAGAAGTATAGTCACAGAGCAAGTGAGAGGGACAAAACAGCATATATGCAGCAAT
>OMKP01023055.1:0-17030 GCA_900302375.1 Bathygadus melanobranchus
ACATACAAAATTATAATGATGATGATGATGATGATGATGATGATGATGATGGTGATGATGAAGACTATTATTATTATTATTATTATTATTATTATTATTATTATTATCCTCTGGGAATTAATAAACTACTACTACTACTACTACTACTACTACTAATACTAATACTAATACTGCTACGACTAATAATAATAATAATAATAATAATATTACCACACATATACGCGCGTGGAAGCACAATAAATAATAATAATATCTCTGATTACTCGCTGTTGTTATTGTAACATACTGTAGATTTTCTATTATTATTATGATCTTGTATGCGCTTTTCAGACGCTCATTGGCTGCCCTGTCCTCTGAAACGAAGAGAGCCATACCATTAATGACACAAAGGGTGTTCGAAAGTGTACTGGGCACAAAAAAGTGTTTCACAAACGCTAAGACTAATTTAGCCTTTTCTATCCAAAATAAAAATGCAAATAATGTTACTGATAAACTCAATATCACGTGCTTTTTTATTGCTAATATGACAATTAAAAGCGGTGTCGTGTTCAGTCTCCCCTAGTAACTGTAGTTGAAGGTATGGCTCAAAATGGCTGGAGAAAACAGTTATGAAGATCGACCGTTTTGCAAGATAATTCTTTAAAATATGAGCTCCGGTGCAGCGTAAAGACGAACCCTCCAGTTTCCCGGGGACACGGGTAAGTAGTGTTTAAAAACGAGTGGAATTGCAATCGACAGAATTTATTAAACCCAGCAATTAAAGGCAACGTCGGCTCGACTCAAATGTTATCACGATAGCTATCTAGTAAGGGTTGCTAGTTTAGGTCGGGTTTATTTATTGCATCCAGATGCATTAATATTTGACTGAAAACATGCTTTAATCAATTAAAATTCCAAGAGAAGTGTATACGTCTGCAAAACAACAAATGCCACTTAGTTGTCATGAAGAACAGGCCAGAGCTAACCTTTGCAGCTATGTGCAGCCTACGTCATTCGACAAGGATTCCCCAAGTACCATAATAGTTCGATTTGATCGCAATTAATATGGCGTAGGAGATATTTCGACATTTCCTTTTTAAATACTGCATAGCGGCTAAACAATATTTTAAAAATAAATGACAAACGTCAACTTTTAATAGCAACAAATAGAAACTTTAACCCCTTGACCATGAACGTTATGTTTGCAATAGGCGACTGATACAGTCAACGAAACTTTGTTTTCAACATATTTATTTCTGCAGTATTTAGCAATACGCTTTACAGTATCAGAGTAGGAAGCTGTTATCTCAGTCATCATAATGTCATTAATTGACGTGCCATGTATTTGAACGTTGTAAGGGTTTTTTAACTTTGCGTGTTATTATTATTATTATTATTATTATTATTATTATACATTCTTCAATATTGCTCAAAATAGGAGAAGTTGACTGAACTAGTCACATGACCCACATTTTAGATTTCCTGTTTGGTCACATGTCTGATTCTGGAGATGTTTAGAATCGAGGGATAGTGAGATGAGGTGACTGTACGGCCCCAAAAGTAAAGGAGATTTCCTCCCTAACCTCAGCCATAAATAAATTGGAAACATTTCCCTTTGTGGTAAGGACTCATCATCAGGAATCATCTTAAATGTTCCTTTCCAATCTCATGGAATTATGTTTTTTCACCGTTGCCAGACGAGCAGGTTTTGCTATCAACAATAGTTTCATACCCCACTATTGTGTATGTATGTCATGTATTCTTTTTAGTTTTCTCTAAAGCGCAGCTCGACAATTCACACTGGGGAAGCTGCCCTGTATAATCGTAGCTTTCTATTGTAAGCTCCACCACCAGCAGTTTGTATTTCACTTTGTTGCTACAGCTCTCTGACTTGATATGGCACCATCCACATTACAAGTGGAACCATTCAGTGTGATCATAACAATGGTTCCACTTGGGCTACTCTGTTTCATGTTGACACTAAATGCCACACTGTATGAGATGCCAGGCAGAGCAATGCCAATAATCAGTGTAAATATGATGAGTGCTAAGAAAATGCAGAACTTAGCAGTAGTTTGTCTTCTGGCAAGTATCCAGTGGTGTATTTAAGAACACATTAAAAGCTGGGGGAGAGGTTAAACACCAGAGATTTTTTCACATTCATACAATTGATGCGGCAGGTTGGATTATATCAGGAGATAGGGTTAGGGTTGTGTTGGTGGTACCAAATGTTAATTGAAACCTCAGTTGTAGTTATTAGGGCTGTGCCATATCGTATCGTTCACGATAATACCGGTATAATGTTTAATATGAATATCATGATAATGGCGATATTCCGGCTTGTTGGCGTAATGATGTCATACCGTTACACACAGCAACAACAGGTATGCCGACATGTTGACGTAATACCATTAGGCACAGCAACAACAAGCAAGCGTGGCTGAAAGCTGCTCCACCGCTTGGAGAAGCTAGTTCCAAAAGGGGAGCAACGTCAGTAGTGTGGAAGTGGTTTGGTTACCAAAGATTTCGATAAAAGCGTCTGCCAAATGCTTCCGCTAAATGTAAATGTAAAAGATCGGATCTTTTGCAAGTTGTACTCGACAGAAAAAATCAGACGCTGGAAAGAAATGACCGAAGCCATCACGTTTTGTTTGGCTAAAGATATTATATTAATATATTAATATATATATATATATTAAGCTGGACCCTAGATATAGCATCCCTACAAGAAAATAATTTTCAAAGACAGCACTCCCGGACATGTATGAAGACTACCGTGGTAAGGTAGTCACTGTCTCCTGCAGACTACTACGCCTCCACCACGGACTTATGGTCAAGCAGAACTACAACTTTTATCCACTAGCTGCATTTATGCACTGAAGATTCAAGGGTAATTTGTTTATTTGGCAACTGTTATTTGTGCTTTGATTTGTGGTTGATTTTATTTTTATTTATATTTATATTTTATACAGAATCTGAATCTCACTCTGTGTTACTGTTGTTGTTTACAAACTAAAGAACAACAGAGAGATCATTTTTTTAGTTTTTACTGAAGGCAAACAGTTACGTTTATGTTCACACACTTTATTTATTATAAAATATTTTTCAGTATTATCATATAGTCAAGAATATCGTTATCGCAGAAATACCCTGAAATATCGTGATATTATTTTAGGGCCATATCGCCCACCCCTAGTAGTTATTAATTAATTTATCTGCACTTATGCAGTCAATACAGTCAAAGTACCCCTTGAATCAATGTTCAGTTTGCCATTCGAAAGCTAACAGCTGGTTAGTTTGTTATTACTCAAACAATGTGAACCCATACACCTTTCTAAACGAAGGTGTGACAATGTCTTCGTTGGAAACCAAAAATGTGATAATTTTATAAAAAGGCAAATGCTAAAGTGCTTATGACAATATTTCAGATGGAATGACATGACTGCTGATAGGTGTTGAAATATTCTTCAAACGACAACAGTAATTGGAAATGTAAAGCACATCATTGCTGTGGGTTGATGGGCGAGAATACCACATGATTCTTCACTTCCACCACTCACTGTTGGGGTGGGGGGCAAGGGAAACTCCACTGCTTGCATTTCCAACATTTCCTGCTCACCATAACCTAGATCATGTCATTCAGCTTACTGGCGATGAGACCACCACTTTAAGGAAAGCTGCTATTGGATCATTAGTAAATGGATGCTACAGCTAACGGCCACAGATGATCCATTTGATAAGAACAGGGTATGGCATGGTTACCTACCCTCTAGTTCACCATGAGCCATTTAGCCATTTAGCGTGCAATCAAGCATACAGTTCTTGAGGTGCCAGTTGCATTTTGTTTTTCAGAGCAAAACATTGGCCTACTTTTCCCAGGTTGACTGGATTGAACAAAATGGCGTCAGCACAGCACTAGTTCTGACTGAATCACAAACAAATTCTCCACTAAAAGACATTCACATGCAGGTCTTTATTACTACACAACGTTGTGTTTTTTTAATTCACAATGGAAGTCTGCTGCAGAAACCACTTGCGTAGCTTTAGGTTTAGAGTTGTCACTTTACCTTAAAATACTTTCCTTTTTCACGTTGTACCTGAATCATAAGTGGCTGACATATTCAGTCCGTTGAGTAGGGCAAAAAGACGTCTTGTCAGGAGGACAAGAACAAGGGAAGTGCATCTGAAGTCTGAATAATGAATGGGGACCATATTGTGGATGGAAAGGGATGTGGTTCAGTAATAGTCTTGTGGACCATGGCAGTTTCCATGGTAAATCTTTGGTCAGTCCAGGTCCCTCATTTCCAAGAAAACGTAATGAAAATGACACGTGGACACTAATGACTGACCGTTAGTGCTTTTGTAGACTGCTGGATCTAAGGTATATAATTATATTAGGCTGGCCCCTTTTTTAGGCCATAGCATATCCCTTGGATGCATTACATGTGTCGGAAACCGTTTTGTCAGCCTCTCCCAAGCTGTGTGTGCCCTGAATGTATTGTTTTAACACCTGTCTGTGCAGACACCCTGTTTGACCAGAGGTTAATGCCCCATTATGAGCATCTAGTAATGAGCTCATTTCATGACTGAAACAAAACACCTTTTGATAAAGATTGTCTGAGTGTGCTCTCTCTTTGCTCACATCCCCTGTACATTTACCTGACTTTAACATGTCCATAAACCCCACGGACATAAAACAAAAAACCCTGTACCTGATAAGGTAGACAAACAACGGTTTTGTTTGTGCATTGCCACCAGGCTACATAACTCTACCCGTCGCAGGCATTCTGGAAAGTCTAGCTCACTTCAGGGGCCTTGTTTGTGCTGTCTGAGTCAGGCTCGTGAATCTGAACCTCAAGCCCACGCCTTGTCATTCCTCCGAGGCACCTCCCACCGCAGCAGTGGGTGCGGCACGTGCATGAAAAGCAGCAAGACGTCCGCTGACTTTCATCCTCTGTCATTTGGACCTCTTCCAACAACTCTGTCTAATGCCTGCTCCTCCTCGCCTACTCGCCTTTCATTTTCCCTTCGGCCTCTCTGCCATACCCTGAGATGTGTAAAGCTCCCTGCCGTCCCTACCCTCTCCATGCCCCCTCCCTCCTCTTTGTTTTATACCACAGCTATGATTTAGGGGTCAGGTTTGCTCTTGCTCCCTCCCGGCCCTGGATCACATTACCCCGCCATTACTCAGTTGTTCCCCCAGAGCGGGTGCTCCACGTCAGGCACTGCGGTGCCATGCCTGCTCCTGCTCCTGCCCCGCACCCCGGTGTGCTGTAGCGCAGCAGTGGAACGGTGCACTTCAACCACAGACGCCCCTGGTCAGTGGAGGTGCTCCAGCTTTGCCACAGGCTCCCAAGAATAAGCCCCAGTGGAGCTGCGGGCAGCTAGGCTGGCTGGGGTTCAGAGCACTGTTTTTATGCTCCTCAACATGGAGAGACGTTTGTAGGCAGCAGTCATGGGGCTGCATACGGAAAGGAGGAAAACAAGTTATCTTCGGAAACTTCTCATTTAATTTTACACTGACAAACAGGACTTCATGATATATATGGCTGTATGGATTTTTTGGTTGTTGTGGTGGTAATGGCAGTGGACAGCAAGCCTGCCGTTTTACATTTGTCACAAGTCAACCAGTGATTTGCAGCTCTCATCGTTTTATGGTTATGTAATGGCGGCTCCCTTGACGAGTAAAATGTCTTGTTAAACCCCACGCCGGCCTTTCCTCATAAAAGTGAGTGATGCAGAGAGGGTCTTGCCTCACTGTTAAAGACTGCCTCTGTCCTGCAGTGTTGTGTTCTGAGGGATGGGATGTTAGTGGGTCCAGGAGGCTGAGCCAATTCATGACGCCGCAGGAACTTCACTGGACTGGGCTTTTACGGCTTGATTAATGGATGCTGAGCGGAACTCTTAAATCTACCCAAGAACCCAGGGATACTCGCGCTTTGATATATGAAGAGTAGAGGGAGGGGCGGACTGTATCTGAATTCAGCGCTGCATCATTTCACAAGGCGGGGCATTTAATTGACACCACAACCCTCTTTCCCACTCTTAAGCCTGATGTGTCACAACCCCTTGTTTTTTTTATGCTCAAAATGTGTTGGGCTTCACTGTAATTTACTATGTGCTGAGTTCCAGCTGTCGGAGGCAAGGCTAGGAATTGTGTCCCTGCTAGGGGCTTGCTGCCTAGCCCACCCTATACGAGAGCAGGGCAAATCCTTTGTAATTCGATGGGAAGTTGCGTCCAAGAGCCTTGGTGCCTTGTTCAGTGCCCATCTCCCCACTTGTTTAGCGGTAATGAGACATCTGGCTCACTGAACACAGTTCTTTGGTTGGGAAGGAGATGGATGCTGAGCCTGAGTGGCCAGAGGGTCTGTCACAGAGCAGACAAGGTTGAAACAAGCACACAATTGCTTGTTTCACTCCGCTTGGCCGCCGGCAGCTTACCTCACCGATTTTGCTGCCCTATTGCGTCAATTTGCCATGCAAATGTTTGATTAAAAATGTGGTTGCCAAGCGAATCACAATTAATTTGTGATAATCTAGGGTAAGAGTTGGGTATGGGTCTTTTTGTTTGCCCTGAAGAGTGAGGAATGTAGAATTAGGCCAACCCAGCCAATCTCACAGGTTTAGGCCCCTGGAGCAGGAACCCTAGTTTGCCACAAGAGGTATGGAACTGTATGCTTTTTGTTTATAGTTTTTCATATCTGTGATTTCCTCATCTTTTTTTGCATATTATTGCTGTTTCTTCTAGTTACGTTTCCGCCATGTTTGTAAGGGTTCTTATAATGTGTTTCTCATATTTAATTGCATAAAAAATGTGGCTAGCTCCTGCTAGTGGATAAATCCAGGCCAATTGTTAATCCAGTTTTTAAAGTAAATATTTAGGTACTTGAGTGGGTTCACAATGCACATCCAGAAATGACCAAAGACCCGTGTCTCCATTTAGTCTGGTATTTCTATTGCCTGAAAAAAACTCACCACTTAGCCCTAGACCTCCTTAATTGCAGTAGCTCTTACACTTGGAGAACCACTTCACAAGTTAAAGGGGGATTTAAAAGCTATATATTTGTGTGTGTGTTAGCCAGTTTAACTCAAGTGTTGGCTGGAATTTTCTGTATGAGCCTAGGTTGAAATAATAGGTAATATCTCTTGCAACAATAAAACGTGTGCACGCACTAACCGGTATTACTTCATTTTTGTCCGTCCTATTGGGAAAAATATGCCCTCGCATCCATAGACGTATAAAACCTTGGCATGGATACTTGTGAGGCTTAGGGCTAATACTAAACTGCTGTAATCCATTATTTAGGTTGGTTTCAGCGCAGCAATAGTGAGGTTCAGCATGTACCTGTCAGTACTAAATGATTGCTTATTTCCTGCCAGAGGGGGGAGGGGGGGTTACATGGGTGTAATAGCAAACAGCTGCCTCAGCTTACCATTGCGTTTTCCACCAGGCTGTTGCTGGTTCTCAAACCAGTGTGCATCCCGGATACCCCTTATCCACCATGTTGATCCAAACACCCCTTATCCACCATGTTGATCCAAACACCCCTTATTCACCATGTTGAGCCAAACACCCCTTATTCACCATGTTGAGCCAAACACCCCTTATCCACCATGTTGATACAAACACCCCTTATCCACCATGTTGAGCCAAACACCCCTTATCCACCATGTTGAGCCAAACACCCCTTATCCACCATGTTGAGCCAAACACCCCTTATCCACCATGTTGATCCAAACACCCCTTATCCACCATGTTGATCCAAACACCCCTTATCCACCATGTTGATCCAAACACCCCTTATCCACCATGTTGATCCAAACACCCCTTATCCACCATGTTGATCCAAACACCCCTTATTCACCATGTTGATCCAAACACCCCTTATTCACCATGTTGATCCAAACACCCCTTATCCACCATGTTGAGCATCTCCTTCTCCCGCTCTGATCAAAGCATCTCGGCTGCTGATGCTCGGGGCCATTTGAGTAAATGCGTTGTCAACCTTTTATTGCTAATGGCCATGTCAAACTGTTGGATTAGAGAAAAAGCACCATTGCTATTTTTGTCCGCAAACTGAAAAACTGCATTTATTACACCCACTTCTTCCAGTCTTGATGATGGTCTGTCTGCTTTCCTTTTCCTTTGATTAGCTAAATGCTCAATCGATCCGCCAAGTCGAGGCAGAGCGGCGTGCGGCAGCGCCAAATTTATCACATGGTCAGAAGACCATGCAGGATGTTGCCTCTCCAACCGGCTGTCCTATCTTTCATTGGAAACCGATAAACATAAATCTGTGGAATGTGTCCCTGTAATGTAAGTCTCTGGTGGACTGCAGAGAGAACGCCGGAGAGGATGATCTCCTCTGCTTTCCCTTGTCAGTGGAATTAGAGAGCCGCTGCTCTTTGCGTTTGCTGACATTTCAGTAAAAGAGGTGCAAAAGCCCACCTTCAGCAGAGTCGTACTTGCAAATCTGTGACACAAGCACTGGCATGGTGTCATTTATTTATCATTTTTTTTATGTTTTAGGATAGGATGTTGGACCTCACAAAGCCTGAAGCAAAGCCTTGTCCCTGTGAATCCCAGCTCATTAACAAAATAATTAAGATCAGAATCTGCGTGGAGATGGAGTCTCACCAATAATGATCATAATGGTCATCCTTTCTGTTGTTGTGTGTTGTGCATTAAACTGTTCAGCTTCCTCTGTATTATCCCTTTCTTGTGTGACACCAGGAATTCCTTTTGAAAGGTGCAAACTAGCGTAATGCGTTGAGTTAAAAAACCCTGATGCCGCAACATCAGAAGGACCATCGATAATACACGTGCAGTACATATTTCTACTCCAGCAAATGTACCTCAGTAAACAAGGTCACTCGAAGGACACTCTTTGATCTTCCGTGTCCACGTCAACCATAAGCCCAGCCATGATGTTATTATGTTACTCATGGGGTGGATGTATGATGAGCAAACATTTAATAAACAAGCATGTTAAATAAGTCCACAATGTTATCTCTACAATGCACTGCCAAAGAAATACATTAATGTCAAATGCATTTGTTTTGTTTTCTCTGGTTTTAGGGTGTCTTCTTTTATATTCACACCCAAAATAGAAGTTCATGCCCCCTTTCTTTTTAGTCTTTTTTTTGCTATAAATACAGATCATACTAAACAACCGTTTGTGATAGAAATGGAATGTGGCCCAACATTATCCATCTTTCTCTCTTGAGCTCTTTCAAGTCCTGGAATCCTGATTGAATGTTGTTACATGTTCCTTTTCAATAGACAGGTGGAACAAATAGAATGTTTATTCCTTTATTATTATTATCATCGTTATTTTACCTATTATAAATATAGAAAGTAAAAATCCTACACAGTTGCACTATTGTAACATTTCTTAACAGTTAAATTGTTTCAGCAGACACTTGCAATTTATGCCTCTTCCAAGTCCAGTCACTCATTTGTTTTTTTTCTGAGAAAGGATGTTTTATGCATCTTGGGCAAATGCAACAGTTTTATCTGTTGGATCGTATAAACATTGTGAGCAGTTGTTGACTCTATTATGTACACACCCCAACTAAGTTGAGACTTAAATGCCAAAGCTTCCCTCAAGCTTGTCTGTAAGGGCAACCCTCCGTGCTGTAAAGTGAGGGTACTAGTCACCAAAATGAAAAAAACAAAACATAAGAAAAAAAAACTCACGCTTGCCTATGAGTGTGTGTGTGTGTGTCACAGGATTGCGTATGAATGGGTTTCTTCCAGTGGGACTTTAGTGAAAAGTTGCCCCCCGGTAGAAAATGGCCATTTCCTATGTGATCTTGTGCATTTCATGCCCACTCAGTCTCTCTGCCCAGAGCCCTTCTCCTCCCCTCAGGACTCACCTCAGCATGGAGGTTACAAGACACTCCTATACATGCCAAACTTCACTTTACTCCACTTTATGCCGTCCCACATACTTCACTCCTCCAATTGCCATGTCTTGCACCCTGTTTATGCCACGTAGCTCTTTTCTGCATATATCACCTGTGTGAGCAAAAACAATCTCTGATGTAGGTAGACGTCTGTGTTCCTCACCATCTGTAACAACTCTGGTTTTCCCTCCCTACCCTCGTTGTCCGCTAAGCCCCGTGTGAACCTTTTTCTTTTTGCCTCACTCTACCTGCGCACATGCCAAAAACAAGGTGTTCTTTTTCACATGGACTGTAGGAATAAGTCACTTCGCCTGAGTCACTTCCTCCTCTCCTTCCTCTCTGACAGGAAGGGGTTACTCTCCACATATCCTGTCCAATTCCCTGCGCTCAGCCTGCGTTCTGATTGCTTTCTTGATGTTAAACATTCCCAGGCTCCTATAACCTTCTCGCTCGCCTGTAACGTCCAAGAGCTGTCCCAGGTGAGCATGTGGGCGAAACCTCCAGGTTTTTTTAAGGATAAAATCTTTTTTTTTCTCCATGTGGGTTGGAAAAGGGAGAGTAAGTAAGAGAAAGAGAGAGAGTGTAGGAGGTGCGATTGTTGAGAAAGCGGCATTCTTTCCTCATTGCATTCCCCAGCACACTACTAATGGGAAAACATGTTTTCCCAACCTTGCTTTGTATGAAATGGCCTTTTTTTGGTGGAGTTTGGCAAATGGCAAACAGGAATACGGTGCACATCCTCCTTTTATAATAATCCGTCATCTCCTTACGTAACTTGCAGAGCGATGCGCTTGTATCGGGCAGGTTTGTGATCGGAGACCTGGTGGAATAGTTAAGGTGTCACATTAAAAAATAAAGGGTGAACTGCGGTGTATTTGTCATGTCCGTTCCATTAGTGTGTTTATTCTTTGTTCAGCCATCTCTCCTTCTTCCCACTCGTTTTCTTGCTCCCCAGAGATGCCTGACCTCCAAACTGTGTCAACATGATCTTGTCTCAAGCCAATGAGAGGGGGGTTCACGTCGGTCACACAGCAAAAAAAAAATCCTTCTTGAATCAAGCAAATGCATATGACCAAGGAGCGGAGTTGGGCCGAGGCAAAACTATATTTAGCCCTGCGATGCTCGCGCTAATTGCCCTCTTAGGTCTAATAATTTCCAGGCTCGGCAGCTTACAAACACACTGCAGGGAAGGCCAAACACCCAACTACCTACCCCCAACCTCACACCCCCACATGGTTTAAAAGATGTCAACATGCATGACATATCAGAGGACTATGCAGGCAAGGCCAATTAGCTCAATATGATTCTACCTTGTATGTAATTAGGCCTATCCTAGCAGTCCTGTCTGCTCCAAGGAATGCTAACAGGGACTGAGGGCTGGATGGTTTGTTTCTGCTCTCTTATTGGCAATGTAACAGTACAGTTGGAACATGGCAGCAGCTAATGCTACTGCCTTCTAGCGTTCTCATGTGGAGCGTTTTCCTCCCCCTGCGCACTAGGGCTGGCCAAACTTCACTATGTGGGCCTTCTCTGTCTAGTTTATTTGCTTTCAGCTTGGTATTGATATTGATATACTGATATTTTTGACTTTGTTTTTACTGTCTGTCTTTTAAAAATATTTGTTTGTTTCTTTGCATATCTGAGCTTAGCATGTGTGTCTAATGTCTGTTCTGTATTGGGCTTCCTCCACCTCCCCCCCGTTTGACCCTGTGAGGCAACGGGCTCACGACGGCCCAGGACGAGGGGGTTGAGAGCCCTGTCATCAGGGGGGGAGGTGGGACGAGCCAGTGACAGATCTGAGAAGTGGATGGTTTTTTAATTTTTTCCTAACCCCAGGGAAGAGGGCTTCCTTCCTGCCTGTGGATCCATCCCGCCACCCCACCCATCCTTCCGTAACCTGGGGATATACGGTGATGTTCTATGACATGGGAAAAATAAAGCAAATTGTCCGATTAGCAACGTCCCTTTTTTATTATTATTTTTTTAGAACCGCTCATGCTCCCATATCAGGTGTATTGTTGCTCTCCAGTGTGCCAACGTGAGTGTGGCGCCAGGGGCATGCTCTGCAATATGAACTGTGTTTGTCAGCTTTTTAAATCTTGGAATTGATTCTTGGTTCCCGCTCTTTTATTCTAATGACAAGCTAATCTCCCCCCTCTCCCGTTTCCTTGCGTTTTTAAAATGAAGCCTCTTTATTTCCCCCGTTTCCCCGCGCGTCGCTTCTTCTCGCAAATTAGCAATCATGATGAGTCTGTGCTCTCTGCAATCAATTTGCCACGCGCAGTCCCTTCCAGAAAGGTTACCTGTAGCGATTCAGCTCTGGACCACGTAACCTAGACGCCGCTCCTGCCAATTTTTATTCAGCTAATTAAATAAATGGCTGTGTCTGGAGAATCAGCTGAATGAAATGTCAAAATATTGATGTTGATTTCAGTGCATTCGCTACAGGGGAGTGGGTCTGTGTGTGGGGCGTGTCTGCCGCAGGGCTGCCTTAATGATATTAGTGGATCTATGCTTATTTATGAGGCTGCAAGTTATTCACACTCAGCACCGGCCATCCATCTCCACCCCCGGAGTAAAGCCCCTGTGATAGTCACATGGTTAAATAAAGCCTGTAACAGTTACTCAAAATGAGCAGAGTTTTCATCAGCTGTCACACTAAGGTATGGCTGCCCAGATCATCTTGTCTGCTGTAACACACACACACACACACACACACACACTGCTTAACCTGTACAGATGGAGGTGGAAAATATGATATGCCTTACTGTTCAGACCTGGCCATGGAAATGTATTTACTACCACACATTTGAACTGTGTGTGTGTGGTGCCAGCCATTGTTCCATGCGGTTCTTTTGTGTCGTAACTGCTGTTCTACCTGACCTCACCTCCTACAGCGCTCCTCCTGCTCAGTTGGCCTGCTCTTGCTCAGCGTAGCTCCTCGTTAAGACATGCACTTTAACGGTACAAAAAGGCCAGACCTGTAAAGAGGGCAAACAGTTTTTCCTTTTTTATTACTGCATCCATTTTTTATCAGCTAGGTCAAGGAAATGATCTACCTTGCCACTCGGAACTGTATCGATTTTGAATTTTTTTTTTTTTACTCTGTAAGCGTGTTTGCACATTGGTTGACTCCTCTCAGAACATTTTGTGTGTGTGTGCCTGTGTGGCCAGTGAGCATCTCTTAAGTCTGGCAGGCTGCGTGGCCTCTGGGTTTCTCTGATAGCTGTCCCTTTGAGGCCGTCTAGTGGGCCATGGATTACAGCAGCAGGCTTGGTCCAATGGTCTGATCTCAGGCCAGCCCCTAATGAGCCACAGCTTCAGCTGCCAGAACCCAGCACAGAATGAAGATGCACCCCATGGCTGATTTGGTGGAGCACATGTAACATGTCAGACATGTAACATGGTGGTCTGATAAGAGTACCTCCCTCCCACCATACAGGGCTGCCCGAACACACCCTCAAGAGAGTGAGCCCGCCCTCCTTCTCTCCCAATCTTCTTCCTCAGCTTTACCTCAATTGACCCTTTTCCAGCACAAACACGTCACACCTCTCTTGCTGTTCTCCCCTGCTGTCTTAGCCCCCTCAAAAAACCTTTTTTAGTTTTCCTCTTGAGGACGGCGTTGGATCCATGCAGGCCATGTTTCTATGGCTCGCCTTGCGAGTCCTGCGAGGGGAACCTTGAGGGTCTCAGTGGGATCAATTTAAGAAGGGAGAAGCGCTCCCCCCCTCTACTCCTCCTTTCATTGGCCCTCTCGGCTGCTTGAGTTTGTTCGCCAGAAACATGCAGGCCTTTGATCCCCTTCCTATCCCCTTACAGATTTTTTTTGTTTCAAGTTTTTGTCAAAGCTTGGCTCCAAAAAGGAAAGCAGGGTAACGTCTCACCCAGTACTGCTTCTGTTCCTCTTACTGTAAAGATGTCTCCCCTCTTATTCCCTGCACTTGCCACAGTAGACCTAACAGAAAGTTTATACCTGTGGGGCGGTCCATGGGCCCACCACCAGCTTCTCTTTTGAAGACCGGCAGCATGATCCACTTCCTCAGGTGGGGTGGCCGCCAGAAAGGGGGCCTGTGCGTTTTTTGTTGTTGTTGTTGTTGTTGTTTGGCTGCCTGCTTGAAGTAAACTGGTGAGAAGATGCTGGGAGCTGCCATGCATAATTCACACACTGCGGCTAACCGGCGTCTCTTGCAAAGAGGAAGATGGGAGATGTGGGCTCTGAGTTCCCATGTTGAGCTTTGTTGAAGTAGTTTTTTTCTTTTCTTTTACCCTATGCTTTCTAAAGGACTTAGTGTAGGGTCAGGATAGCCCAGTGCCTAGGGTTTTCTAGTCTGGTGAAGGCTCCTGGGTTTGATCCATGACATCCCTAGCCTGCATTTTAGAGCAAGTTGTCTAAACCTTATTTGTTGCTCAAGACTGGCTGTTGAGATGGACCAATTTTATAAATTGTGGCTTGTCTTGTGGCGTCAGTCAATTGAACATTTCATTGCTTGCACAGATTGTCTGGGGTTTGTTGCATAACGGTGTCTTTGAACAAGGGACTTGCGGAGACGGAAAGTCTGCCTCTTGGACTGGGGCCAGGGCCCAAGGCCCTCCCCTGTCTCCACACAGGTCACTGGAGGTCAACAAGAGTTTTTCTTGCCCTACCCCACTGACCTCTCCTCTGTCCATAGAAAGCCCTGGTCGTCACACAGGATTATCATTCAGGGATACATTTAGCCACATCAGGCCACATCCGTTTTTAGTTTCATTTTTCATTTTCTGCAGGTGGAATTGGGCTCATGCTTTAGTAGTTGGATTTTAAATAGGTCAGAGCGAGTTAAAATCAAATAAAACCAAGGGTGGCAGAGATTTAAGTCTATTACTACAAAACAGAGCGACCCTTGTTTTGATCCCTCCCCAAAGTCCCTCGTTGATGACATCACTGCCGTAATTCTGCACTAATTGTGGTTTCATGCTAGAATAGAGCACAGAGAGCTGTCATTTTCCTGCCCCCTTCCTTGGAGTAGAGACTACTTCTTTTTCATGTGGTTTGGGCTAATTTAGGATACAGCATCACAGCTGTGAGGCACCATGAAGTATTTTTTTTTTCTTCTGTGGATTTTGCTTCTGCTTTGGAGTTCAAAAGAAAATGAAATGTAATATCATGTAACATGAAAGGCAATGGGCCTTGTTGTCTCTGTTTCCCAGCAATGTCTCTATAATAACATAACAAGCTAACAATGGCCCTTTTGATTTTTAGGTACTTTAGGGAACTTGTAGGGTACTTAAAAGTGTACGCCAAGTCACTGAGCAGAATTTAGGTGCTTAACTTTTAAATCACATGTTTCCCCCCTCCAGTACTGATTCAAAACAGAAACTATAATTGTTTTGGAGATAGGAGACATGTGCCACTCCCAGCCTGAGGAAGTGCAAGCAAGCCTGCTGCTTCTATTGGTCCAAGTAGCACGAGGGAGGGAAAAGCTGTCTCAAACCTTTAATTATATTGATCAGAATTATTCAACCTTTATACATGACATTCCCTACAAAAAGACATATGCTTAACATAATGGCAGAAATAAAATAATTAGATGAGGTTTACATCCCAACAAGCCCAATGCGCACACACCGGCAATCCACGTAGTATAAGCCCAGATTCTAGCCTAATATCTAATGTACACTCATTCATTGAAAAATCTAAGGTAACAGGCAAACAACTGATTATGACTTCAATAATGACCGTATGCCACAAGGCAAAAGCTCTCCCTTCTAATAACGTCTTGGTAATTTAATAAAGTTGAATAAACATGAACATCCTAACCTTATACTAAATGTAGGAAGCATAATTATAGGCCTACAGGCAGAAGTTATATTTCACATTGGTGCTATCTATCATATGCATATCTGGCGACGCTGGGTTTGGGTGGCAGCTCTGCGGACCTCGGTTTGCTGTCCCCAGACTTCATCCGGTTCGTGCCTTTTTATCTTGCATGGATGGATGGTCGTGTCCTCTGTCCTGCGAGTCAATTTTTGCATGGTTGGGGTGGATCCCTGCACCCACGCACATCAACATATTGCACCTCACACACACACCTTAGCAGTGCTGGAATAAATTGCAGGGGGAAACACTGAGTACATTACATAAGTATGTAATGTACTCAGTGTGTGTTTGTGTAATGTGTGACTGTGCCCACCTGCGCTCCTCAGGCAGTGGATTGAAGGTCCTTCTGTGTAAGGGCACATTATTAGGCTTCAGGATGATGTGATTAGCTTTCAATTTCATCCAATGGTGTCTTGAGTGTGTTCTGAAATAGAGCTTATCCAAGCAAATGTCACGTTGCATCCCGTATCGGTGCCTCAATCGGCTATGATTAGTACCTGGATGTTATTTAAAGGTGACTCTTTTTTTTGGCAAAACGTTTCGACACACACACACACACACACACACACACACACACACGCTTTTACCCAGGGTAAAAGCCTGTTAACTCCAATTCAAAGCATAGAAGTCTGTAATGAGTCCTGTCAGTGTTGACATAAAGACCCCCCCCACCCCTAACCCTTTCAAGGAGTGAGAGACATACTGAGAGAAGATGGGGAGAGAGAGGGGTGATGCAGACTTGGTCTTAGTACTCCCTTAGGTCCCTTTTACTCTCTTTAACTTTAGTAGCTGTATTAGAAACAATTTCTTGCCTGTCTTAAGTCTTCCAGTGTAGCATCGACGGTCCATGATTGTATGGCCGGTCTACACATCTTGTTAAAGATGTTAAGCGGATGTTCCCCCCTGAAAAAACTCACTCTACTTAATATACAGCTTGATGTGCTGCTCGCTAACCACTGTGTGTTTGTCCCTCAAGGTTAATCAGAAATGGTTTTAGATTGTTTTTGTGTTTTAGGTAAGCATTTGTCCATCCCCCATCGCGTCTGATTAGCATCAGGCTGTTGGGGCCGGGTGACTTGCTGTCGCTGTGTTGTCCTTCTCGTGGTTCTATCTGCATGTTCCCAGTGTTGCGTGTCCCAGACCGCCATGTCTCAATAATTCATCCAGACAACTAGGAAGTTAATTCTATGGATATGCTCTATTTTACATTCCTCACTCCTTCTCTCTCTTTCTCTTTTTCTTTCTCTCTCCCTCTCTCGCATGTGATGGAGGCAAAATATGCAGG
>OMKP01023061.1:0-15000 GCA_900302375.1 Bathygadus melanobranchus
GGTGGGTGGGGGGTTACTACGTCAGTGCAGATCACAGGGCTACACATTTTACACAAGGTGCCGGGCCAGTTGGAACCGAAGCCGGATTTTACATCTTCTCCATTTTTACCCATCGTGCCGCTCTCTCTTTCACCAACAAGCTAATTGACCTTTCCGTCCAAAGGTAAGATAGAAGATTGGATGCCGTTATATTTGGATACTATCTCATTCCAGCCCCGTTTTACTTTCTGTCAATAGCCCGTCGCGATGACAGATGTGAAGGTTGATGCTGTTTCCCCCCGCCTGTTATCGACACGCTTAATTATACGCGACGACACTTAACGAATTTAAACGACGTCAACCCAACCCAATTGTTGTGAATTGTTCACCAAGGAAGCGGAATGGCTTTTATTCTATGCGTTTTAGTGGGCAGGACAGTCGTGGGGGACTTTGGTCAGGAGATGGAGGGTGCATTTCCATAATCTGGGAGTGTTTCAAATCAAATGTTTTTCCATTTGGGATTTTGGCACTTAAAACATAATTTGTCTTTATTATAGCACTAACGTGCCGATATAAATCGCGTCTTACTCCATTTTGTCTATTTGGTGTATTCATCAATGTCTTTCCTTGCCTAAGACGTCTGCAAATCGGTAGCCTACCTCTCCTCAAACATCACTTTAGCAAAAATATTATCGAACGCAATTGATCATATTTTCTGCTTTCATTTAGATTCATAACAGATGAATGGTCTAATACCTCGACCATAAAGGCCCGTCAGTGTAACAGCGTGTCCTAAACGCGTCGTGCGTCGAAATGACCTTGTCGAACCCCCCTCGCAGCTGGCACATACGGACGGACCTTGTTCTCCCACCATAAATACACACAATACGCATGCATGTCATTGTCTCCTCGGCTTGTTCTTCGAAGTTAGCTTCGTCATTTGTGTTGTTTTGACCACAACATTCAGGCCTATGCGTGGATGAATAATGGTTGTTTTTGCTCTTATCCATTGGGGGTAGAGGAAGGCAGTTGCCAGCAACATTTACATACAGACCTACATTGCGTGTCATTTGTCTACTAACAAATCATTTATGGTGCATTATAGGGCCATTGCTCGCTCCGTCAGAAACATCTAAGCTATTGGCATTGCCGTCGTTATGGTATTGGCGTGATTGCGGCAATGGTGTGAGTATAACGCAAACATGACTGTCTTATAAACGGTTTGACAGCTTGTACCATATTACTGTACACGGCTGTCTAATTAAAGACAACCCGCAAGCCTGAGGCCCTTTAGTTTAGTAACAGTGGCTCTACAAACGGGTGGCATACGGTGGCATTTCGTTGTTAAACATTTTATTTTGTTATTGTATTCTCCATTTCATAATGTATATTCTATATGACATCTCGATATACAGTAGATGAAATTAGATATAAATTAGTGTGTTTGACGCTCTGAAAGGTTCCCAGTTCAAACCACAATATCCACGTGTCTACCAATAGGGCTCCTTGAGCAAAATGCCTAACCTCCTACTTACTTATTCATGATATATCTAAATGAAATCTTTGTAAGTCACTGTGAATATAATAGTGTGCCAAATCACTACAGTGTAAAAGTAACCGTAGATAACTGTATGTATGATTCAACAACACCTGTTCTATCCAGTATATTGTAACTATAACAGCCACAGCCTGTTGTAATCCAGTAGCCCACAGAAGGTGCTGGAGGAAATTTGCACTGAAGGTGTTGAGTGTGTAGACCATGAAAATCGCTGAGAGTTATGTATATAATAACAATCACGATCAAACTAGGACAGCTCACACACACACATGAACACACATGCACGCGCACACACACACACACACACACACACCGTTAAGGATCATCTTTCGAGGAGGGAGTGAGGGTTGCTTACATTTTCTACTCATTACCTCTGCAGATTATCTTGTGCTGAGATGAACCCTGCCATACGTTACAACCAAACTCTCCTAATGAGCTAATAATATACTAATAATAACCACTTCTGACTTCATCAGAGCAGTTTATTACTTTTTTGCAACACACATTCAGTATCACAGGTATGTTCAGTATTCATTCTTTGAGGATTCTGCTCTAGCTGTTCTATTATTTGCCTTTACCCACTAAGTCATTATATCCACATTACTGATGATCATTTATCCACGTATACAGGAGTAGATAGAAGGATTTTGGGATAGAAGAGTTTGGCAATATCGCCCAGCCCTATAACATATCCACGAGTGGCACATCCCTTGCTGTCTACAAAGAGCAGACAGCTTTTTGTAGGATGTGCTGTGAGTCAGTGTAGAATTAGTCCCACACGGTAGACAAGCTCTGGGTGAATGGGGTGTTTTACTTTCTTTCACTTCATATTTGTTTTGACCAAACATCTTGCTGGAGGCGGGGATCCGTAATTGACAAACTTGGCCAAAAAGTGTCAGATCAACATGGTGTAGACTGGCCACTGTAGAAATACACATATTAAAATCCCCTTCTGAAAGCTTAATCCACTCCAATCCAATCCAATCCAAAGAATTATCCCCCCAGCGACAATCCCTGCTGTACAATAGTCCAGAACCCCTCCTAGAATATGTTCTAGAATCTCTTTCTAGAATATTCTGGCGATAATGGCATATATTATTCTAGAACTGCTTTACTGAATGTTTGCAGAATATTCCAGAACCACAGAATATGTTCCCCATCTAGATTATTCTAGAACCCTTTCTAGAATATTTGTTGTTTCACATGACAATGTCCCATGCAACGTTTTTAGCTACGTTTTTGAGATTTTCAATTATAGATACAATGACATTTACAGTGTATTTTGTAAACCTCCATTATGCCTTTAAATAGGATTTGGTGAACTTGTAATGTCTTGAACATCAGGAAACTGTGTTTTGAATTATGATTTAGGAATTAGGAATAATTCATGAGGAATCATCGTATGTCATGAATAAAACATGCCTAAGGAGTACCTATTTCTAATGAATGCAACATGTAAAGCAGAAGGTGTAAAACAGGGAGCTGCAGTCTTTACCCCCAGGGGGGCTATAGCTCCATCCATGTATAATGGACAGAACCTGTTCCCGTACCAGTGCTACCACACACAACCAACCCATTGCATATGTCATTAGCTTGTTTAGCATCCCCCTCAGTTTTTCCCACACTGACTCTGCAGTGGCCAGAGCCAAGATGGATGCCAAGGGACTGACGTGACTGTGTGTTTGACATGGTGTTGCTAGCCGGCTTGGTGCCACTGGGGAGACAGTGACACACACACACACACACACACACACACAGAAAGCCCTCACAGGGGAATGATGACGCCACTAATGTAGGGCTGCAACTTTCAATGCCCAAGGGGATTCCTGTGTGCATGACACCAGTGTCTATGTGGGGCGAGGCTGTGACATCACAAGCCTCATAGCCAATCACATGGCTCTCCTTTCACTGTGGCTGCAGGCAGGTGTGTTTGGACAAAGGGCAGTCATAAGGCTGATATTTCAATAGAGATGGCTTTATTCATCTTCAAGGGGATCGTTTTGTGATCTATGAATAATATTGCATTGTATTGTTAATTGTATTGATATGCAAGACATGTTGTGGCCTAAATTAGTGCTAAAGACGAGAACATTGTCACTTGTCACTTGAAAGGTTAAATCATATTTGATCATATCACTCACTTATTATATATCTTATCATGTCTGGAAATCTGATATCTGATCTGAAAGCACTGGGAAGTCAAATATTATGTTGTATATTATGCATTATTATGATGCATTATGATGTATTATGATGCATCATTATCATGATCATGATTCCTCTGTGGTGTGTAGCAAGTGACCTTTGCTACAGTGTAAAAGATTCATTTGATGCTGCCTTCAAAACCAGCTCAATGAAGACACCCTAAGCTTAAATTTAATTCATACTTCTGCAGTCCCTGCATTCGAGATCAAGTCACAGAGCTGCTTGCATTTATACTTCCACATCACGTAAAAAGTCTTCATGAACCCACAAGCAAATCCGGAAGTGATATATCCGTATAGATGTTGCAAAATCATTCAAATGCACTGCTGAAAAGTGCTTGGTGTATCGCATCCAACTGAAAATACAGTGTTAAATTCGCCCGCGCGCTTCCCGATCCACCCTCCATTCAACTCCTCAGAGAAGGGAGACGTGTTGCTAAGCTCTGGGAGGACAGACGTGTCCGAAGGGGCGTGTACGGTCTCTGAGTAGCGACACTGATCTTTGCGGTTCTTGTCTTACGTGCTTGACGGAGAAGTGCGATTTAGCCTTTGCCTTTGTGATTTAGCCTTTGCGCTCAGTGTGTTTTGCGCTGCCTTTGGTTAAGGACATCAGTTCAACGATAGGCCTACTTCATGTGCATAAAATCTGCGATGGACTCCGTGGGACAGCGTCTGTGGCTGTTGGAGATCAGTAGAGAGGGAGAGAGAGTAAATCACACCACTAGTTTTATTGCTTGCCCCAAAATATCGTTCAGGGCACTGCGTGGTCTGCCCATGTCCCTGTGGCTGGAAAAGCAGACCTGAGTTATGGACGGAGGTTTTTAACTGATCATGCAGGTCGCCAGGGAAAAGCCAGACCAAAGCAGCCTATGGTAGAGAAACGGGGAACATATGGGACAAGGATCAAGGGTGAATATAGTATATCGTACAGACGTTCAAGTCACTGTAGCTGTGTTTGTACACAGGCTAATGCACCGTGTAATTCTGTGTTACAGTGTGCTACACGAATGACCGCGCAGAAGAGGGTAAGCATCTCTACTCGGTTGGGTAGAGGTAGGGTGAGTAGGTAGGGTGAGTAGGTAGGCAGATAGGTAGATAGATAGATTGACAGACTGACAGATACATAGATATAGTTTCACTGTGCGCAGCGTGCGGGGGGCGGGGGAATCGGGGATGTCGAGGGACTTGGTGTTCGATGCTGCATACCGTTGTCACGATTCACCACTTTCACACTGTAAAGTCTACATCATCCACACCCTCACAGTTAGACAGGCAACATATGCTGTCCTTATGGTGCCTCCACGCACACACACACACACGCACGCACGCGCGCGCATGTGGCGCACGCAAACAACTATACAAATACACACACTTGTCGTTGACTCATACTCAGACTCTCTCTCTCTCTCTCTCTCTCTCTCTCGCTTTCTAACACATCTCTGAGAGGAGTGTTTGTGCGTGAGAGAGTGCACGTGTGTGTGTGCGTGTGTGTCATGTGTGTTTATGGCATGTGTGTGTGTGCGTTATGTGCTTGTGTGCACAACGTGTGGGGGTGTATGTATGTGTGTGTGTGTGTGTGTGTGGAGCTGCTGGTTATATTCGGTGACAGCTAAAGTTGCTAATCACATGCAGCTGCAACTGAATGCATTATCCTTCTGTGATGTTTTCAACACTTCTACCGACATCACCTTGTTATTTTAGAGCTGTAACCGTCTAAAAAAGTAGCATTCAGCTTTCTCTCAGGCAATTCTTATCTCCTCCATCCATCCAGTATTCATCCCTGACCCTGACCTATCAGTAACATTTCTGACATCCGTTTTTTCCCTATAGTAAATAAAGAAAAATGACATTGGATCTAAACGTTGATTCATATGTGATTGAAGTATTATTTTGCCGTCACGCCCGTTCTCTTTGTACAGCTGCGGACGACAAGTCCCCAGTCCTCTTTTATCTTGTCTATGTGTTCATCTCACACAAGCGTCTTGTGTGTCTTTGTGGTGCGCAGCACGCTGCGTTTGGACCACAGTCGTCACACCTTCCTGGTGTCTCTACAACAGGGTCAGGTCGCGCGCCAGCTCCGTTGGTCAAGCGAAACATGGCGAGAGAGGTGTACAAACGCAGGCGGTCAGCACCGTAGAGCCAGGAGAGCGCCTCCTCCCCCTTACATCCCTTGAACTGGCTGTCTGTGACCCTGCTATAAGGTGGAATGTCCGGGACTTGCAAATCTAGGAGTGCAAATATCTTTGCAAATATCAAATATAGGGGTCTCATAATTGCTGACTGCCATGTCTGAAGTTCTTTTCTATTCCCGATTCGATTACCGTTCTATATTCTATTCTTTGAGACTGGGTGGGGGTTCATCAGATTATTTTCGACTTCTTGAAAAATCAACTAAAAAACCTAAATCAACTAAAAAGTATTTCCTCACAATGTCAGTGCCATGTCACGACATCCTGCTGTCTGATTGGCTGACTGCCTCATTGTCAGAATGGCTCTGGCTATCAGCAAATCAGCTGATGATGAAAATCAGGGAGTCTGTCTCTGGCATAACTCATCACAGGGACCCTCGCCAGATGGCAAAGACATCCAGGGTTCAGCCAGATAGTTTACAGTATCTACACACACGGTGTGTGAGTGTCTACAGTAGTGTCTTACACTACCTAGTCTGTTGGTGTCGTGGTGGTCAAGTTAATCAAGTGTGCTTGTGATCTGAACACATCATTTAGGACATTCATTGTGTTTACACCGGTGGAGTGACTTTAGAAATTGGGGAGGACAGGAGGCATCTTTGTTTTTTGTAGGTTTATTCCGAGCATTTATTCATCAAATAAATAATGTTTTGACCAAGTATACAACATTCTTGATGATCCCATGTCTATTTTGTAAAACACCATGAAGAACACACACACACACACACACACATACTCATGCGTTGTACAAGTCCTTCTCTGTGTAGTGTTGGCAAACTAGTAATGATTCCATCTAGCAATTGTTCAACATGCACTTGTTTGAGCACAAAATGTTTTAAACAAACAAAAGATCACATAAAGTCACAGTGCTCTGCTGGCGTGTCTGATTCAGAGGGAGAGTAGAGGAAGGCTATTGGATGGCTCAAGTGAAGTAATTAGAGTAGATGGAGATGGAGAGTAGAGGAGTTGATCGCCCCAGAGCGCTGCAGAAGTCTTCTCCCCTCCCAAGGATCACATGTGAAAGATCACATGTGAAAGATCACATGTGAAGCTGGATGGAGCGTGGTTTAATCCTATTTTAATTCCAAATTTTTGTTGGTCTGAGTTGCATTATTATATATATATTATTATATTATATATTATATATATATTATTATATATATTATTGTTTTTCCATCATCTAGCCAGCACAGTGCCACGAAAGTCTATTTTGATATGAAAATCCCAGAACATCGGCTATCCCAACATGGAAGTGTCATGTACTCCTTGTCCGACCGAGTCCAATTTGAAAATACAACGCAATTAGTTAAAAACTGTTATTCTATCTATCACTTTACCGTCAGTTCGTCACACTCACTCATTCTGGTTGTTGATTGGTTAGGGAGGCCGTCCTCCGCATCATTCTATGTGTTTTGGCCGACTAGCATGGAAAAAAAGGAGTCCATTAAATTGCTATAAGAGATCCTGCCCTAAGGAGGACAGCAGGAGTCCTCCTCTGCCCCCCACCACCACCTCACAGGGTTAGGGTTAGGGTTAACCCTAACCCTTTCCCCTCTTGCCTACCCTAGTGTCGCTGTTGAAGCATTTTAATCCGCATTTCAACAATGGATCTTTTCCAAAGAAGAGACAAAACTTATTTTAAAATGATATTGAGATTTGGTCATGGTTTATTTCAACCAATTACGCTCTTGCCTCAGAAATAGAGGAGGAGCAATCTCTTCTGCCTCTATGGTTCAACAAAGTGTCTTCTAAATTCAACAGAGGACAAAGCCGGTATTGATTTGCTTAGTTTGAATCCACTGTAGAGAATCCCCCTTTTGACTTCATTAAAGTACCTTATTGGCCTCGTTAGTCTATAACCCACTCTGTGTTGTTAAGCTACGACAATCAGTTAAGGAAGCTGATGATGTAATTATAACATATTCCGGCCTTAAGATGATGAAGAATATTTGATGGGTTCCTCTGTGCTGCTGAATCACTGGCCTCCATCTGTCACGCTGGTGGCCTGTGTCCAGCACTCCCATGATGGAAATCCATTCATACTCATTTCTATTCATAGGATTGGTTAGGGTTAGAGACTGTACTCTATGGATACTATCAGTGATTCAATTTTTTTGACAGATGTCTCCTTTCATGTGCCAAACCAAACTCTCTGATGTGAATGAGCTATAATGGTAGATCATAAAGAAGTGTCCCTGCCTCTCTTTGAACGACCTTACCGGTCTGGTTGATCACACCATCGTAACTGTCTCTCTGGGCTTCACGAAGACATCCGTTACACCTAATATCGTTTGTCAAAATGACTGCCTAAGAGCCTTATTGTGAGTACGCTCTTCCCACAAACGTAAACAACAACGGTTACGACAGTTTAATCACTTTAAATCCTTTCAGTGAATGTATTTTTAAATATCCACTTTTTTAATAAGTGCACTAAAGAAAGGAGTGGGACATCAATAACGACCCCAGTCTTCTCCTGACCAATGGGACAGCTGTGGCAAACCGGGCAGACCAAGGCAGCCGAGCCCAGATCAACTCTCATGGTGTGATATAGCACATAGACATCCATGTACTCGATGTCTTCATGTTATCTGTGAGACTACTCTAGAGATCCGTATCCACTGTGTTAAAAATTGAATTGGCTCCAACCAGCTACCAACCAAAAACAGTTCACTTTGTACGTAGTCTTAAAAATGTTCCCTGTTTAAGGACAGATGGACTTTAAGAACACTTAATTTTAGCCCGAGCTGGCTGTATACCCATATGCTAGCTTTGCTATCCTAACTTAAAGGCTATATTTCTGTTTTTAGCATGCTGCTAACCTACTATACTTTCAATGCTTATGTATTTGTGTACGTGTGATATTTTCAGTGCTTATATTTGTGTGTGTGTGTGTGTGTGTTTGTGTGTGCGTGTACCAGTATGTGTGTAGTTCCCTCTGGCACGGTATCGCCTCGCTAGAAGATGGGATTACATAATCAAGTCTTGCATCACTAACCGACATTAGACAGGAATTTACCGCAAACGTATTATCCGTTTGTACTTCATTAAAGATGTCCTAAATAACACAACACTTGTTTCAAATGAAAGCTCTACATATCCATCTTCACATCGTTTCATCAGTTTCAGTTTTCATCTTGCGAATGCTATTCTATGTTGATAACTTGATCATCTAAGATGAGAACTTGAGACTGATCCTAACCCAACCGATTACTCATAACCACGTTATTCTAACCAAGTTATAACCAAATGACCCTAATCAAGTTATAATAATAATATATTTAACCCTAATCAATTCACAAATCTAGCTATAATGCTAAACAAGGTATAATCCTAACCAATTGATAATCCTAACCATGTTATTTAACATAAACTAGCCTGGCCTATTCTAAATAACCTTATAACGCTCACCTAGTTATATCCATACTCGTTACTCTTGGACTCATCACTCAGGCGTCACATTTGAATAATCAAATGCTTGCTTTCATCTTATCAACACTGTCAACACCTTATTCCATCCATGGCACCTTGGCCAGTATATCGTCGTAGGACCGGAGTTGGTTCCCTGAGTGCATAGAGCCGCTCAATGCAGAGAAAAACACATTAGAATTGCAGGTGCAACTTCACTTTGTATTCAGACTGTGGTGGCTCGTGTTCCACAAGTCTTCAGCAGCAGCAGTGAAGACGCACCCGCTCTAAGCTGTCTAGCTGGTGACAGGCTGATCGCTCCGTAACGACCGCCAATCACAGTGTTCAGATTGGCCCCAGAGTGAAGCTGAAACATGAGTGTCACCTGCTGTAAAAGGAGGGTGACCATGGCAACAGAGGACGGCCGAGCCCAATATGTGGGTATGGCTGTTGTTCCTTGAAGGCCGCAAATTGTGTTTGTAAGTGTGAGTGTAGGCAAACGCTAGTCTCACCAATCAGGCTTTAGATGAATGATCTAATGTCTGATGGCAGACGCGCTCAAATCCCCTTTGTTTTGCTTCATATTTATTTCGACCAATCATGTTGCTGGAGGTGGAGAATCTTCTGGACACCAACGTTATTCGAAAAGGTTATATGTAAAGGTTTCAAATCAACACCATGTAGACTGACCGCTGTAGAAATATACTTACACAATGAGTTGTTAAGTTGAGGATGCAAGGTGTAACTCTGCGCCTTGCAGTTTCTGGTTTCTGGCCCGGATGGGCTGGATCAAAAGTTCTGCTATAGCGCAGTAGGGCTGCTGGATCAGAAGTTCTGCTATAGAATAGTGAGACTGCAGGATCAGAAGTTCTGCTATAGCACAGTAGGACTGCTGGATCAGAAGTTCTGCTATAGCACAGTAGGACTTCTGGATCCCAGATTAGGCAAACCCAAATAAACGGTGTATTGGTGTACTGTACAGCATCATAGTGCATTAAGATGTCAGGACAGTCTGGCTATAGATACCTACACCCCAGAGGCAAGCTGCTGTTAACATATTCCTCTTACTTGCGCTGAGGTGCGTAGTAGTCCATATAATACAATAAGTGCACATAGTAAGGATGTAGGATGATACAACGGCGCTCGTGTGCTGAAGGGGTTACGGTGAACCTTTCTGACCCGAATCTCTCGGGAAGTCAATGCCCCCCTCCCCCCTCCCCATCCCTCTCAGCTCATTTTGCTTTGCTGTCCGTCTCCATAGAAATGCCTCACAACACAGGATGGCTCCGGGTAGTACTAAAACACGCTACAGCTCACACCACTTTAATCGCAATCACACACACGCACAACACACACACACACACACACACACAGTTATACAGTTACAAGCATGACGTTCGTATAGCACGTGATGCGTTGATGAAGGTGAGGGTGGTGGTGAGGAGGGTGGGGTCGGCGTGAGGATGGTGGGGTGAGGGTGAGGAGAGGGTGAGAAGCAGGCGGGGATATTTCCCAGGAGACAGCGTAACCTGTGGTCTTCCATCAGACTGCGCTGTTGGCTGGCGTTGTGTTCTTAGAGAGCCCTGTCTCCCAGCATGCCCCTGGGCTCTTTGAAGACGGGGAGGAAGTGTTCAGAGCCACAAGGCCTAATGGGAGAATTCCTCTTCCTCAAATAGGAAGAACCCTTCCCCGCTGGTGTTCAGTCAAGGTGAACACACTACCGCCACACACTAGGGCTGAACAATTCATCAAAATATTATGATGATGCCCTGGCCTACATATTTTTTTTTCTCCAGATGTAAGAAAACACATTTGTTTGGTACAGACCCCAACAAATGTCACATGATTTGAATCGTTTTTTCAGTGAAAATGAAAATCGCGATGCAAAGATGATCATTCCCACTAATAGTGAGTCGCATCGCAATCACAATGTCATCACAATGTCATCACAATGTCATCACTATGTCATCGCAATGTCAAAAGAATGGCAATCTGATTTGTTTTCCCATATCCTTCAGCCCTACACCACATCCTCACTGTATCTGACATTTATTTTATTTCCTTTAAAGCACCAGCAAGGGCAGTTGAACTGCTGTTTGCATTGTATGCCGCTTGCATACATTTACCCTGATCTCTTCCTTGTCTTATGGATTACATGGTTTATAGGTTATTGATGTATTGATTGGTAAACTGCCACTGAAATAACCATTACAGGTCGAGCTGTCCCTGAGCAAGACACCGAACCCCAACTGCTCCTGACGAGCTGGTTGTTACCTTGCATGGTTGACAGCGCCGTCGGTGAATGAATGGGTGAATGTGAGGCAATGTAAAGCGCTATATAAATGTAATCCATTCACCATTTACCATTACACTATAATCATCTCATCCATCCTTTCTCTAGCTTCTCTCCTCTCTTTCCTTGGTTTAAATGTCCTCTCATCTCCCATCTTCTCTTCTCCTGACAACCAGACAACCGCTAAACCTCCTGAGCTACTGCCGCCCTATATACTGTATATGTTATATGTTGGACCTTTGGCATAAGGGGAGATGGCTTTGAGCTAGCAAAGATCATACTGAAAGCTTGGCTCAATAGTGCTTAATGCTTATAAGAAAAGAAGATGTGCAAGTCACGAATATATACTCTCTCTGCAATTATATATTTCATCATTATTTTATTTGGGCTACGTGTCAGGCTGAAAGACCAAACTTGTTTGTAAGAGTTCTAATCTTGAACAAAAACATTTTCCAGCCATGGAAACCAGCGTAAATAGACACGAGATTACAGAGATGTGTAATTTCGGCCATAATCAATTTAGGCCACTGAGCTCAAATCAGGACTCATTGATTGATATGTCGAGATAGTGTGAGTGTTTGATGATTGATCCGTTAGAAATGCTGCGCAGTGCTTTACTATCCCCTCATCGTTTTTTCCCGTACTTTTGTGTTTTAGTAAATAATAGTCGACTGATATACTAATGCTAATATGCTAATGCTAATATTCTAATCAACGAACCTTCTGCCGCAATCCTCTTGTGAATCCGCAGATTTCCGTACCAGAGAGCACACACCAGTCTAACAGCCCGACGGTACGACCGGCACAAGGGAGCTGACGTCCGAGACCCCCACCCACGCCACCTGAGACCTCCTCCGCACACCCATGCTCTTGGGCTGCTCCTGATCGCCACCTCCCATTCTCCTCAGCAGCAACCAGCGACCGCGCTCCGCCCCCCCCCAAGATGGATGACGACGGGCGCTACCGGGACGGCCGCTCGGACTTCATCCGCGGCGCCAAGGACATCGCCAAGGTGGCCAAGAAGCAGGTGGGTAAGAAGATGGGCCGCGGCGCCGACAAGATGGCCGACGAGTACACCAAGCGCTCGTACAAGCGCTTCGAGGAGGAGGAGGACGACGACGACTACGCCGGCGCTCCCGGCAATGACGGCGGCTACTACCGCAACGACAGCCGCGCCGCCAACGACGACGAGGACGCCGCCGGCCACAGCGACTCCACCGAGGGCCACGACGAGGACGACGAGATCTACGAGGGCGAGTACCAGGGCATCCCGCGGGCCGACTCCGGGGGCAAGGCGGACGCCATGGGCGTCACCCAGGCACAGCAGTACAGGGACCTGTCGGCCTACGAGGCGGAGCGACGGAAGGACCGGGAGGAGCTGGCGCAGCAATACGAGACCATCCTGCAGGAGTGCGGCCACGGGAAGTTCCAGTGGACGCTGTACTTCGTGCTGGGCCTGGCGCTGATGGCCGACGGCGTGGAGATCTTCGTGGTGGGCTTCGTGCTGCCCAGCGCCGAGAAGGACATGTGTCTGTCGGAGCCCAACAAGGGCATGCTGGGTACGTTTTCCCTGCGCTCTCTCTCTCTTTCCTTGTCATCGGTTTGTATTCGTGAAACAATATTGGCAGATGTGAGGTAACTGAAGGAGTGTCTCTGCCCCCTCAGTGTAAACCTGTGGGCGGTAACAAGGTAGCAGGGGATGGCAGCTTGTGATGGAGAATCCTGTAGTGTTTAATGTAACGGAGCAGCCTTTAGTGAAGGGGGCTTTGTTAAACTGGCTACACCAGAACGGCATCATTCAACTGCTAATTGGCGACAATAAGATGAATGTCTTGGACAATACGTGTCCAACATGAAACGAATGCCGCGGCATGTATTGTATTGTTGTAACAAGGACAGCCATGTTTCACTGTCATGGCTGGAGAAAGCTAGTCACTTTCTCAGAGCAGCGCCTTGGGGGTTCAGCAAAAATAAAAGTCACCTCTGGTATTAATGTGAACAATACAACTGCAGCCCTCTGGTTTTCTGCTAATGGCCAGGAGATGCTGTTATACAAGGGATAACAATGCAACGCAGTTTATGTTCAAAGGCAATTTTCCCAGCAAATCACCTACTTGTCACCAACATTATTCTTGAGAAACATATGCAGAAATTGAAAAAAAAGACAATTATACAGCTGAATTTGCTAATCAGCAGAGCCCAGATGTACAACGACGTGGGTGGAAATCGGCTGGCTCAGTGTTGCATTAGAGAGCTGAATCCTAACAGGACTTTTATTTTCTGCACCTGGAAGTGTCCGGCTCTCCGGGGAGCGGTTACTGGGGATGGAAGGGAGCTACAGCAGTAAAGTTGTCCAGGGTGCAGCTATCACTGTGCAACGGCAGCTATGGGAGAAGCGGGGAGGTGTTCCCCGAGTCGTATGCTTGTCTTGTTCAGTGTTCCTCTCATTAACCTCTTTCTGTCTCAGTCTCTCTCGCTCCATTTCCCCGCCTCTTATGGGAGTGTAGGCCACACTATAACATTCAATGGTGGCTGTTATCCTGGTCATTACCTTGCCTTCCTTCCTCTGTCTCTCTCTCTTTCTCTCTGGACGGTGCTATTAGGAGATATGTAATGTTCAACAGCCCAGACATCTTTTAAAGACCAGTAGAATTTAGAAGACAGAAATCCCAGGCCTTTAGCTATAATATCATGGTTGCTCATTTATGGTTGAATAATTGATGGTGTGTGTGTGTGTGCGTGTGTGTTTCTATCAGCAGGTGTGGAAAGTATTATATCTTTTCCGCATATAAATACAGTTAATTTCTCTCTCTCTCTCTCTCTCTCTCTCTCTCTCTCTCTCTCTCTCCCCCTCTCCCTCTCTCAGTATGAGCCTGTGCCCACAGTGGGTGCACATCTGTGATTCTCTCTTGTTGCATGTGTTCTCTCCAGCAGAGAACGCATGCATGTGACCGTTTCCTTCCCCCAGGGCCCATGTCCAATTAGATTCTACGCTCAGCTCGTCATCTCCTATTGGTTGTCCAGCAAGGGCACCAGAAAACAACCGCTATAGGCCTTATTCACCTAGCGGCCATCTTGGTTCTAAATGCTAGCTGGGTGAGGGAATCCAGAATTCTGCATTCAGTTCCTTCACTCAGCTAGCGACTACCAAGATGGCCGCTCCCGACTAACACGTTTAGATCCCCAGGCTCCAAATACGCTGTATCCTTTACATGAGGAAGTGAAACGATGGGTTAATATGCTTACAATTGGGTCCCTGTCGCGTATGTCTTTCAGTCTGTATTATAATGCATGCCAGTTAAGCTAATAATTATTATCTCAAAATAAACGTCTAAATGTGAATCCAATATTGATAATACACTTTCAAAGCAT
>OMKP01023066.1:0-16030 GCA_900302375.1 Bathygadus melanobranchus
ACCAATTGCTACTTTGTCGATGAGAGAGAGATAAATCAAGTGACAAAAACGGGATTAGCTACATCAAATAAAACATAGCTTAAAGGACTCAAATACGGAGCGTTGATTAACAGACAGCGCGACTTTTTAAATATCCCGCCTTTAATGAGTCAGGAGGCGTTACCATTAGACCTAGCAGACAGAGGACAGACCTAGCAGACAGAGGACAGACCGAGCAGACAGAGGACAGACCCAGCAGACAGAGGACAGACCGAGCAGAGGCTATTTTATATATATATATATATACATATACATATAAATGCAGTCCATTTACATACATACATACATACACACACACACACGCCAAAATTAACCAGGGTTTAACATTTCACAGATGACAATTTATTTTACAATATTGTGGCCAATGCGGCAACTACGTATATACTGTATATCTCGGCAGAGGCTGTCACGCTTTTATTTTGAAACACTTAACGGAAGCACTTGCTCTGTCGCGCTGCTGGGTTCCAGTCGTGTGTCAAGTTGAGTGTTCCTGCTCTCTATGTTCATTATTATGCGTCTTGATACAAAGCTCACGACTGCCCTCCGCCTTGAGGTATTTATTTGGAAACATTATTCATATACTACATGACACATCGTTATGTACATACTATATACATCGAAATTGGATTAGCCAAGCTCGCAATTTCAACTATGACATAATTGAATTTATACTGCAGCCATAATGTCAGATTATGACAGGTGTTCTGGTTGCTGGGCTAGTAATTGTTTACCATTGTGGTGATGTCAGTGATAAGTCTTTTGCCAATTTAATTCTGTTCTGTGCTCTTAAAAGGTTTGATTATGGCCCTGACGTCGCTTTTTGTCTTAGCTGCAACTGTGATTCTTATAAAACCCGAGACACCTGTGACCAAGGTAACACACGTCAATTAGATACAGGCCCACGTTGTTCCAGTGACTTTAGTATTGCTAGTTTAAGAATGCTTTTTTCCCCATATAGGCTCTTCATCAGAATTCCATAGAGTGCTGTGGCGAGAAACAAAGAGTAAATAGTTCATGTTCAAACGACACTCATTGTGAGCCAGGTAAACCTCGTTTTCAGACGGGAACACGTTCACTGTTTCAGTTTGATCGTAACTATTCACATTTAGCCCTGTATGAATTCATTAATGAATGAACGAACGAACGATATTTCCTTCAACACTGATGATTTATGTGATCGAAATGTAACGTCAAACAGGTCAGGCTATTATGTAAAGCAGAACCATAATTTCTAGTCTAGTGCGGTGGCCGTGTGTGTGTGTGAGAGAGAATACACACACACACACACTACTCATAGTTGTGTGTGTAGCAATAACATTTAATCTGACTATGTACAAAAGTTTGCATGAAGTATAGTTCATCTGCAGTATAATGAGAAATGCCAGTTTAATACTTTGCCTGTGTTATTGTTGCATTGAATGAAGACTTGCAATGCAATTCAGCGTGCCAAAGCATCAGCTTGTTCCATTATCCAACTGTACAATTGAACAAGGAAGCCCATAGTGGGAAAGAGAGACAGTAAGTAAAAGTTGTGTGTTTTGAAGCGTGTCGGCTGCAGCGACCAATTTAAGGACAGCTAAATGAAATTAATAAACAAATAGTCTAAATAATGAACAGAATTCATAAGTTATACAGTCATATTTCTGCCACTTTCCCACAACCGATCGTGAATAAATTGGCAATGTGTACAAACACATAGCTGCGGGTGAGGCTGAGGATGGGGAAGGCTAATATTTGACCAACTATCATACTTGATTTAACGATTACAAAGAACAACCTTATTATGTTCATAACAATAACAGCAATTCTATGTACTGACTGCAAACAATAACTCAGCTAATAATTCAACACAGAAAGTGGGCCGACTAATAAAGTTACATGCATAGGCATATCAGAAATATGGCTGTGGCTGGTGGTTAAAAATGGATTTTTGACAATCCCACACAGAGGAACAGCTAGCTGGTGGTACTGCTGCAGGGGTCAGGAGGGATGGACAGCTGCCTAGCCTGTATGTCTACATCCTGGCACTTTGTAGCATCTTGTATGCTAGTATGTCCCGGCACTTGAAATACTACTTAGCGTAGCGTAGCGTCGTATCCTGGCTACATTGCTGTTTTACAGTAAGGGGTAACCTAGCAACTATAAGCTGGTAAAATTGCTCTATTCAAATTGTACTGTACCATCAGTGATGCATTGTTTCCCTCTTTCGACAAATGTACTTATA
Organism: Bathygadus melanobranchus; assembly: GCA_900302375.1. Classification (NCBI taxonomy): domain Eukaryota; kingdom Metazoa; phylum Chordata; class Actinopteri; order Gadiformes; family Macrouridae; genus Bathygadus; species Bathygadus melanobranchus. The sequence goes on from OMKP01023066.1 coordinate 2,264, forward strand.
AGTGTAAGTCACTTTGGATAAAAGCGTCTGCCAAATGCCCTAAATGTAAATGTAAGGAGACAAGCTCTGGTTTAAATAATATCCACAGTGTGTTTTTTAGAAAACATTATTTTACATAAGTTACTCGCTACTCATGTATTTGCATTAACAACACAAAATTAAAAATGAAATTAGGCGATACCCCCTAAACTGGCATTTTTCATAATACAACGTGAACAATTGCAGATGAATTATACTTCATGGATACAAAAGACAGTTCTATCTAAATGCACAGGACTGACTTCTGCCTTTCCACTTTTTTAGGATGCTACTTTCGTTTTATAGAAAACACCAATACTGTTTGTATATATTGTGATCCAACAGCTGTGGATTTAGAGAATTCAACAGCCTGCAGTTACAGTAAGGAAGTAAACATTTGTGGGAATGGATATATTTGTCCAGATCACAAAAGACGGAGACAATTTCAAGTTTGTCCCTGTATGCTCCAATAGATTACACTGTGGAGAGACGAAATCACACAACAGTTACTACTGTCATTCCCAAAATAGGTGAGAGACAATTTTATGGACTGTTATATTGTATGTTGCTTGTGTCAATTATCATGTATAACATATGCACTTTTTCTTTGTATCATTTATAATAATCATAAATCATAAAAATCATAATGCAAATATTGCGTTTTGTAATTAAATAGATGACCAGTATAAAGAAGAGCATACAAATGAACACCCATTAATAGTAATTATTATATTGTGACTTTTATTCTATTAATAAATGTGCTAATAACGGCTAATCATTCCTCCGTGTGTCTCTGAGCAGGAGGGCCAGGCGTGGCGGCCTCTCTGCTTCTAGGGACTCTACTGATCAGTTTGTTCCTCATTCTGTCGGTCGCCTTCTTCTTCTACCTCAAACGCTCGCACCGCCTGCCCAACATCTTCTACCGACGCAACAAGGGTGAGCAGTGTGCTGGTGTGTGTTGCACTGAGCCTGTGATCCAGTGGTACTGAAACTAAATGCTATTTCAGTCAGCCTCCATGGTAGGTGCTGTTGTAAAAGTCTTTGCTTTGTTTGTTTTTGTGACTTTCAGCTCTCAGCATATTCCAACCAAGTGAGACAGTAAGTCCATGTTGTGGTATTTCAAATGCATATTTATTAGCTTGGTTATGCACTTTTGATCGAGTAAAATCAACATTGCAAAATAGCAGTAGCTTTTAATAGCAATGTGTTTCCCATTAGGTTTGTAAGAAGTGGTTTAGTTTAGTTAATTGGTTATCCATATGAATGAAATTCAATTGACACACAACTAATAGTCTGTCAATATGTTTCTTTAGGCTGTCATGATACCCTCCTCATCAGGTAAGTGTAGCCTAATGTTTTATTCTACCAGATACCATGTTTAATCCGAATCATTCAATCCAACAATCTGGTTACAATTGGGAGATGGGTTAGGGTTAGGGTTAGGGTTAGATGCCCCTAGGTTTTAAGGAATGGAGCTGATTCTGGTGATGGTGTCTGAAGAAAATGCAACTTAAGTCCAGAATTAAGTTTCAAAGAGGTCTTTTGGATTTTTTGGATAATCTTTAATTCTTCCAAACTAGAAGCTTTTCCTGACATTATTTAACCTAAGAGACTACCACCCTAGAAAGCGCTTTTCTTATAACATTTCTACTATAATGACATTTTTTGAAAGCATAACATAACACAGCAAATTAGATACAGAAGAGAAGAGTCAATCCCCCACCTCCACAAAATCAATGGTATGGCAGCTTTTTCCATCTAGAAGCCAAGCAATGCTATAGTGTCATTTAGCACCCCATCCTCCCAATGGAATGTCCCACTGTTACACTATTTGACTATTAAAGAAGCGGTCGACTAAATGTCTTTCTATCGAAGATTTTTTTTTAAAAAGAAGAAAGAAAGGTCTGAAGATTCATATTCAGTGATTGTCTGGTCTTCATTAATATTACTATTAATATCTCTAGTCATTCTACCACATAAATGCTGACATCTTAATGGAAGATGGTTTAAGGCCAATAATGTTACAAAAAGATAATATTTTAAAATTGTATTTTAAGTTAATTTAAACCTGCACTATGTACATACGCTTCAGTTGTAACAACTATAGCTGTATTATTTTATAGCTATATTATTTTATAGCTATATTATTTTATAGCTATTATTTTCAGACTACAATCTCAGATTCTCAGGCAATAAAAGATTCATGGAGAAAAGATCCCTGGATGGATTGACTTGGGGATGACGTGTTTTATTCTTGAGTCTTAATGGAGTAAATGTGATTTTGATGTATGTGTTGTACCATTACATTGAAATATGCTCCCTTGTATCGTCAGTGAGGAAGCAGAGATATGTGAGGCGTGAACGACCATCGCCGTCAGATGCAGCCATGATTCCCACGACCGCCACCACCAAAGTCTACAACATGTAACGCTGGTAAACCAGCTGGTGCCAGTAAGGAAGAAAGCCTCAGGATTTTAGTTGCGTTTTATTTTTATACAATGATCCCCCAAAAGGAAATAATGTGTTTAGTAAATTATTGGTGAAATATGCTGAAGTCTTACTGTGAGGGTTGTGCATTATTCTGTATTAAAACTTTGGACACAAATCTCCTTGCAAAGCAGATGCTTAACGATGAGTTCAATGTACAATATATATAGTTTTATTGTTTTGCATCAGCCTATTACAGTGGCAAAGCCTCAGATACAGTTGTACAGTCAAAGTATCCCCAATAAGATTATACGTTATATTAGATGGTGGTCCAAATAAGGGAATCTTTGTTTCTGACTTTTTATTCTTTTGAAGAATGTGTTTTGTACTGTATTTAATGTGGCCAGAATAACCAAGAAGAACGGTAGTTTTGGTGGTTTTGGGTAAACTTGGACGTTTAAGTTCAGGTAAGGGCGCATTGTATTGTTTTTTTATCTTTACCTAAATGTTATTTTTTTCTGTAGGTTTCATTTTGGGGGCATTTATCTGGGGTGTTATGTAGTACTATTTAATTAACTTATATATGCACTTTGACTAAACAAAGATGAATTTATTATAATCTATTCATCTAATCTATTCATTTACAGTCCACGTTTAAGCAAGGTTATAGTTGATTATCAAAGTAAACCATGCTTATTGAATTCCCACATAATCTCTAAAGTTTTTAAAATATGAATAGTAATTTGTATTCTGGTTTACAAATAGGCCTTTAAATGAGAGTGCTGTTAAATATGAATGATGTCCAACAAAGCAAAACCATATCTAAATTCAGAATATTAGCATTATTATTAGACTCACCTTAATAAGCATGTGAATAATGCTGATGTTGAGCTTCCAAGTTCACCATTTCCAGAACAATTGGATATATGCTCGTGACATGGTAATGTTTTGGGAAGGTTGCTCTAGGAACTTAACTATGGCTTAATTAAAGATAATCTATGGGGGGCTTTTTCTTTTAGAAATGTGCTTCTAGGTGATTTTCTTCTCGCACCTTACGAAAAGACAGAGTGACCATTCCTTTAATGGGATTGCTGAATTCCCTTTCTATCATGTTTCTACATGTTAAGCCACAGGTTGAACCATAAAGAAATGGTTCAAGAGAGGGGATGTTTAATTGCTGTCTAGTGCGCCACTGCTTGGCTTCATTGTCTTTATAGTAAGTCTGTGGCAGAAACCGTTCACTGTTTTTGGTTAACAATATTTGCCAAACATTGTTTTAAGCTATAATGATCTGCAGTTATTACTGTGTCATTATGTATCATATCAGGAAGGGTTACAACTATTTTTAATCTGTCAGCTGTAATAAATGTATGGTCATTTTAATCAATTGTGGCCTTTATCTTATAACGTAAGGCTGGTTACTGGATTGTAAACATTTGAAGTGACATATCTTCACAACATTAGAAGTATGAAGAAGTGAGGCTATTCCATGGCAGTGATTGTAAAATGTATTTTTTGTTTGTTTAGCCATTCATGAAAGCAAATTGCATAATAGTTTTTTACAGATGTATTTGTAATGATGTAAACGTGTCATAGTTTCAACTTGAGGGTCTTATGAAGACGCTATGTACCGTTAACACAAATAAAGCACCTTTCTCATAATCTTTCTTTGTTTTATATATATATATATAATTATACCAGTTTCTTTACCAGCAAAACTTGCTGGTATTTAAATGATTTAGTGTTTTTGATTCTGAATGAATGCTAAAGTCCAGAATAGTGAACTGTAATAATGAAATAATCAACTATTTGCAAGACAGGACACAATGAGTTGAAGTAAAACTTTACATCTATGTTGAACAGTATGAGCCACTAGAAACTAATTTCACCTTGTGAAAAGTGAAAGAAAGATCTTTCACAAGTTATAATCGCCCATGATTCACTCAAAATCACATGAAATAACTGGCCTTTATTATTGATCTCACCTCTAGCAACACTTCTATTTTGGGAGACTGAAATAGCACACCTTCAGTAAGGGAAGGAAGGACACTCGCCACTACATGTGACTGGACATACTACTCTATTTATAACAGTTCAATGGCACCAGTCTGACACACACACAGACAGACAGGGGGACGTAGGAACATACCACTGTGGGGGAATGCACAGAAAGGTTCCATCGCAAGGATTTCTCTGTGTGCATCAGGTAGGTTTCCCATTTCTCTACATACAGGCCATAAACACATAAATAGTAATAGTATACTCAAACAAAATTCCCACTTGCTGTTGTTTTTAACACTTTCTTCATTGAAGTGATCCAACCATTGAACACTAGTTTCAACTAGTCTGACAGATTGAGAAATATGATTAGTTTATGCTGCATTGCAACGGTCACTTCACACATTTTATAAGCAATGTTGTTAAAATGTGTCCTTTTAAAATGTTTCTTGGTAACATTGTGTAATATAATATATATGCCCAATGGCTGAGTGAGTTTGCAGCATTTAGTTTAACTCTTGAGAACCTGTGGTTGTTGGATGTGTTTTCAATTTACTCAGAGATGGTTTGTTGGCTTTGTTACGCTGTTGTGCAACATGCTGATGAAACCTTCGTATCAAGTCACATGACCTGTTTGGCAAGACTAGGGTTGGCACAGATTATGGAGCTGTCACCCTGGTGTTGCGACATTCCTTGAGTGATGTTTTACACATTAGTTCACCAAAGAAAGCCAAAGAATTTCACCTCAAACTGTTGATACTGACACAGGAGTAAATCTGCAATAGGGACGCGTTCTTGTGAATGCTGTGACATTATCAGATTTGCAGCACAGCACACATCACCAATACAATGGCGTTGAAACACGTGGATAGACTTAGAACCTGTAGATTATGTCCTCCATCAATCTTCAATGCATGGACATGCTGTTAGACGATACCATTGACTGATCAGTGATATTGTATTCACTGTAACATTGAAGGCAGTTTTAAGCATTGTTCTTTTGTGTTTACCTGCTTGCAGATGCAGCACTATGTAAAGGTGTGACAATGGACGACCTAGATCACAGTATCCACATAGTGGAATTTGAGTGGATGAGCTTTGATGAGGAGTGTGAAGAATGTAGCCTGCTGTTGCCCTCTATCGCAGGTGTTGAAAACTCCAACCTAAGTGACTCAGAGCAGTCCTGGAGTCAGGACTATTCAGAACAATGTGATGCCCTGCAGAACACTGCGGCCAAAACAAACCGAGTAGTCGTCAACCTGGCTGTAGAGCACAGCCCAAGCGTTGCAAATGTTTTGCAGGTTAACCAGATTTACACAGACGGACAAGCAGAGGATCTCACTGTTGTCTGTGAAGAGGAGGGATTTATTCATACACGCCTTAACAATCCTCTAGAGCCACCCAAGTGTTCCAGAAAAGATGTCCTCCCCACCAAGCACAAAGTAAAAAAACAGAACCATGAGATCATTAAGATGGTAAACAATGCCATTACAACAAATGAACAACAAACCGATTCTAATGAAACCCAATGTTCTGCTGACGATGGAGCCCATGACTCGTCAATGTTTCCAGACCAGCAGGGAGATATGCTAAGTGACATTGTTGCCGCCACAATTATACAGGAATCCGAGCCACTAACCAGACACAAAGCAGACCTTGACATGAATGATAGGCAGATACAATGCACATACAATGCAGAAAAGACACTTTCTGGGAAAGACAGCAGTCTCTCAATTAGAAAAGAGAAAGAGCGTTGGTTTGTGACGGTGAATGTCAGCCCTTTGCAAAGAAAAAGACGAAAGAAAAACAACACTAGAAACTATCCCCTATGTGTCGGTCTGCAGAAGCCCTCACCTCAATGCTGTTCAGAGTTAGAGACAAATAAAAGCAATGAGGCTGAGGGTGGCAATGGCTTGCACCCCTGTGAAACGACACAACAATACCTAGGAGCACCTGTTGCAGTGTCAGCCACTGGGCTTCAGATACATGTTCTCGCAGAAACAAAACAAATGCATGAAGACTCTTCACTTTTGGACTCTGAAAGGTGTTCTGTACAACCTCTCACACTGGAAACATTATTATCTGAGGCAGCTCCCGAGTCAGTGAAACCCCCAAACTTGACTTTTAAAGGTCAATATATTACATTACTGGGCAGTGTAGAGTCTGAGGATGTTGAAAATGGTAAAGGAATGGCAAATATAAGTAATTTCAGTCATCCAACCACCATGTTGCCTAATGCAGTCATCTTGAAAAGTGAAAGTATTAAACCATTGGATAATATGGAGTCCACAGAATTCAAAAGTGCTGAAGAGTTCAGCTCAAGCAACGTCTCTGATTGTGAAAGTTATGCCTCAGCACCTGAATTAACAGAGGACACCTGGCCTCTCTTCAAAGACCATTGCTCTGAAAATAAACCAGAGGACGTAGAACAACGGTCTCACCACTGCAGCCTATTGCCGTCTACACCGTGTGATCTGTTTGAGTTGAGTGAGACAGATAATGTTAAACTAACATCTGATAAACTAACAATGATAAACTGCACATCTGCTAATGAAACACTCAACGCACACAATTTAATGTCTCAACCTTCAGATTCTAAGCCTGTAGTATCGTGTAGCTTGGCACCAGATCAACTTCAATCTCCTGCAGTTTGTAATCCAACAGCGACCCCTTGCTCCATGGCTGACAGCCCAGAAGCATATGCTGAATCATTGGGCCATTCTCGACCTGTATACGCCATGTCTGCCTTTTGGGACGAGATGGAAAAACTGACAATAAGAGACATTTTACAGCTGAGACTATCAGGGGAACAATCCAGCAGAGAAGCACTTAATATTCATGCCACAGCAAGGCCCCATGATAATGACCCAGATATGCAGACAGATACCACTCCCCAGAGTGATACTGTGGAATGTCTGTGGTCTGATACCACTTCGCTAGATCCGTCAGACATTGCAGACTTGGACTACTTCACCAATCCTGATGACTCTACGCCAGATTGCTCAAGCTGTGATTTTTCCACTTGCTCTGATTTGGATGAGGAATACTGGCAGCTGCTGGGCAGCACTAGAGACACAAGTCCTGACCTTGCGAACTCTGACCTTCACATGCAAAGCAAAGCTGTCTCTCCTTCCACACGTGACTCAGTGGAGAACACCACACCGGTTAATGAAGGCACAAGTGATGAGCAAATTTTGGTTGATCCACACTCCTTTAATAGTTTTCAAGCCAGTCAAACTGCACATGCAAGAGGGATACAAAAAAGCAAAAGCATGCATAACGTCCAAGCTCTCACCAGCACACACCAAGATACACACTTCGAACCAATACTTAAAAATGGAGATAATAGCATACTCCATATAAATGATCTTTCCATGCAGAAGATCCCTTTGATAAAAGTGGATGACTTTCTCATAGATAGAACACTCTCAACTATTCTATCGAACACTGATATACTGGATTACCAAATATCCTTCCCTGAAGTATTTGAGTATCTTTTTGAAGAGAACAACACAGATAATGACTCTAGGACTGTTGGTATCTTTGGCGAACAATCAACGACTTCTTTGTGTGACTGCATATGCTCCCGATATGGATCTGAAGGTTCACTCCTGTCTGTCCAAGATTCTCAATGGATCAAGGAAAAACCTATTCCCATCTTCACATGCTCCGGTCCCTCTGTTAGAGATCTCACATTCCCAGAAGTAGACTATCTCTTCCATCCGAAGGCGATCCATGTTGAACCAGATGAAGAGAGGGACACCCTTCCAGTCCGGCTTGTAGCTCACGCTCCTTTTCAAGGTGTTGATCCTGTCCCTTCATCTGCAGCAGCGGATGAAGTTCTGTTCAACAAGAGAGGGTGGTGTAGCCATTGGAACAGCCGGTTCTCTATCAGAAAAATACACTTCCATGACAGTGGCAGTAGCTGGTGTCGAAGATCTGGGCCCTGGGAGTTTCCCATGGGAGCCCAGAGGGCCACTTTCAAGGGGGCCAATGCAGTCACACTATCCCCTCAAAGAAGGTTTGCCTCTTTTCCTGACCAAAGGTTCAGAGAGCTGGCAGCTGGCCAGCAGATGTTGGCAACATCGGTTTCATTCCCAGGTAAGTAGGAATAACAATGATCATTACATTGATTCATCCAAATTTGAATGTAAGCGATATACAAATGTGCCACTGTATACATATGTCCATTTCAAGAGAAAGAGGGCTTATTTTCCACCCTGAAGCAGTCAGACATGTGCTTGGTGTGCATCGCTGTGGCTTCGTGGGTCCTGAGATCCACTGATCAGCATGCAGCAGATGCTTGGAAAGCAGGTATGAACAAAACTGCTTATATCATACACATCATATTTATTTATGTTTTATATATCATTTATTTTTCATGAATTAAATTATTCCTTACATTTTGAACAGATGCAATTTAATAAATGTCCAGATTTTGACTTCCTCTAAATACTGTTTAGCTTTGCTGGCAAACATCAGTGCGATATCAGCCATCCAGTACCTACGATATTCTATCCGAAGGGATCCCCCTAAGGACGGGCCTTGACCGAGCTGCAACTAAGAAGAAGAAATCCCTTGGGACCAGCAAACTAAAAGCTTCCATGCAATATATTACTACTGATCATGGATCAAATCTTTTAATTTACGTGTAGTTTTAATATGGACCATTTACTAGTTAATATTCTAACATGCAATATGGGTTTGTTCTCATGTTTTGAGGAGACATTATAATGTACACACTTGTGTATTATTATTTGCCAAGAATGGACAAATGTTTATTTTTGCTTGTTAAATATTAGGCTGGTTCATGAGAATGTTGTCAGAAAGTATACGGTAGGTGTTCAGGTTTTGATTAAGTGTAATTTAGGCAGTAGGCCAACGCAGGATGTTGCCATGTTGACATTTGCAAAGTAACATTTTGTTCAATAAACCTTATGATCAAAGCTATGGTCAGAGATTACTATTTTTTAAATGGGGGGGGGGTTAGGGTTAGGGTTCAGTATATAGGTTCAGTCTGGGGTTGGGTGACGCTGCACACCTGTGGTGCATTGGCTCATCAATGCCCACAGGTTAAGCCAGCTTAATCAGCACACTCTCAAAGGAGAGTGCTAGCAGTTACCGCGTGTTGTTTATATTCAACTCAGTTACCGCGTGTTGTTTATATTCAACTCAGTTACCGCGTGTTGTTTATATTCAACTCAGTTACCGCGTGTTGTTTATATTCAACTCAGTTACCGCGTGTTGTTTATATTCAACTCAGTTACCGCGTGTTGTTTATATTCAACTCAGTTACCGCGTGTTGTTTATATTCAACTCAGTTACCGCGTGTTGTTTATATTCAACTCAGTTACCGCGTGTTGTTTATATTCAACTCAGTTACCGCGTGTTGTTTATATTCAACTCTTCAATAAACCGGCCAACTTCCTGTGTTGGGAGGAGTCCCTGAAAGCCACTTTATGTAGCGTGTGGGAGGAGCTATTGCCACAAATAGAACCACAGAAAACAAGTTGCCATTGCAGAAATATTTATTGAAATAATTATGCAATATTTTTGTTTTATTTCACATAAATATTGAATTTTGAAACAGGGAACAGGGTTTTTAAAATGCATGTTAAGATCGCAGGGCGCTGTTCTCTATCTCACTGTTGTGTTCAATATGTTGTTTTAATGTCACTGCGAGGTTATAATGTATCATCTTTATAACACTATACTGGATTCATACTGGATGCTAATGCTTTTTTTATGTGCCAAATTCAGGGGCAAGAATTTCATAGCTATAGTAAAATCAATAATACTTAATATAGAATATTAAACCTATATCAATAATGCTTGGTAATATAGACTATTACACATGTAGTATTTACAGTTTCAAAGTGAATAAAAGCTTAGGTTACATTGTGAAAACATACCTTGAAATATACATTTTTTGAATGTAGACAAATATTTAGCAGTTTTAGAATAAAATCCATCTAGTATGCTTTCTATGACAACATTGCAACTTTCTACTCTAGTTTGGGAAAGGTGAAGACAGTCATGCTAGTTTGTTAGGCCAGTCATTCAAACACTGACTTAAAATGTCAATTTACATAAGACCATTTAGAAATTCAAAATTCATATCACTACCAATGTTCATCAGCTGTGCTAATAGCATCCTTGCTAGCCTAGAGTCTTATAAGCGATTCTATCATACTGCATATTAAAGTTTGATGTATGCGATAAGCTGCCAACCCTAATACCGCACATTTCTGCTGAGTAAGTAAAATAACAATAAATTAGATGATTATGGCAGTATAAAGTCTTAACACTACTGACTATTGGTAAGAAAATCTCAGACAAACCTCTTGACAATCCCATTAAGTGCTGGAACAAGGAATAAACATATAGACAGACAAGGATTCTTATTTTAAATATATTAAAACAAAGGGACACACAGCCACTCTTTAAAAAGTTTACAGTCTCTGAAAAGTATACTTGATTCTGTTAGGGTTGAGTCTTAGCTACACCACCTGGAACTCAGGATGGCTTGTCACCTTCCTTCTTCAAACGGCTGTGAGGGAAAATGGAAACAAAACAGGTTGAGATAATGAATAGCATAGTTTTAGTATGACAACATATTTAATGCAAAAGGGTAAAAAATAATATGAAACATTCAGAAACATATGGGGCTGTGAGGTGGGCCAGAGGATTTCCAATAAGCGGCGTGCACAGACTAGTATTTGCGAGCCACAAATCAGTGAAACTTTGCACACCTGTAGTAATCCTCTTGGCCGGGTAGGGGGCCACTGTGTAAGTGGTGGTGGCCATGCAGCCACTGCTGCTCCATGGCCATCCTCTGCAGCTCTGCAGACTGGGCGTGCATGGCCTGCAGCTGGTGAGCAGCAGACATCTGGGGGATCTGGCCCTGCATCTCTCGTGGATACGCAACGCCTGGGAAGACATGACAGCAATAGCACGCTTAACCTGGAGGAACGGCGCTTATAAACGCACGGCCCTGCACTGCTTTATTGGCTTGATTTTCCAGTTGCTGACGAGTTTTTAGAAGTCGCAGACAAAAGCCCCAAATCTTGCAGGTTAAACATCTGGAGCTGTCAGGGAGTCAAAATCCTGGAATCAAATAATAGGCGAGAGGAAAACAACTGTCTGCAGAACAGATCGTTCTCACCTCCGGATTTCATTAGTTTTTTATGCTAATCATTCTTCATGTCACCTACTAGATGACATCAGCCCAGAACACAATGGCATGTAAGAACATCACACACACAAACAAACAAACAAATAACTTGTTAAAAATGTATGTAGATTGTTGTAGGTTACCGTTTCACAATCAATACCGACTACGTATAGGACCATTACTTGCTCTTTGGGTTTCGGTAGTGGAAGTGTGGAATCGTTGTAAAGCGTCCGTTCTTGTGACTTCAAACGTAGTTTGGACATGAGACTCATCGGTAGTGTACGTAGTGTGAAACCCACAATGACTTCAACACACCCGATTATAACGGCCGTGTAGCGTGTGCAGAGATCTAGTCTGTAGGTTCTATTACCAAATAGTGGGTGGCGTAGCATGTCATGGTCGTGAGGAAGATCGTTAAGTAGCGGGTTAGGAACAGGGCCCGTGGGGAATGGGAAACGGGCCAGGCGGGGCCCGGGTCCCATGGCATCCAGAGGGTGTGGAGAAGAGCCTGAAGACCAGAGAACACACAGATCAGCTCCGTGACTACAGATATAGATATAGATATACACACACACCATCATGTCATACTGAACCCGGTGTATTCTGACCTTGGTTGAGGGGATCCTGCTGGTGCAGGTGAAGGTGTGAGTGAATGTGGGAGTGCTGATGGTGGTGGGGCGTCACGTTGAGCATCTGCAGCCGGGCAGCGGGGTCGCCGGCCATCGACGCCATCCTCTCGGTGTGAAGCCTCTCGGCGGTCAGCCGCTCGGCGTAGCTCAGCTCCGGCCGCAGCTGCTGACTGGCCATCATCATCCTCTCTCGCTCCAGGTGGTTGAGCCCCGGGTGAAAAGGCGCGAAGTGGTGCGGCGGGCCGGCCATGTGCGGCAGCACCAGCGCCCCGTGCCGGGCGAAGTGCTCCATGGGGTTGGCCGAGGGGTGCATGGCCTCCAGCTCCGGGGGCTTCATCTCAAAGCCGGGCTTCATCCGCTCGCGGAGCTCCCTCTCCCGCAGGTTCCGGAGCTCGCGCTCCCGGAGGCCGGGGTCTGAGCCGTACAGGCCGGGCATGTGGTAGGCCAGAAGGGGCTCCCCGGGGCTCAGGGACATGAAGAAGGGGTGGTTGCGATTGGTGGGCGACATGACGTGGGGGCGGGCGTACTCGCTCAGCGTGCGCAGGGCCGGCGTGTCGGGCCCGATGTAGGGGGGCACGGCCGCCACCGTGGTGGGCTGCTCGAAGGTGGCGCGCATGTGGGCGTGGGCCAACATCTGGCCGGACATCTGGGAGTCGCTGATGCGGCTGTCGTGGGACGAGCTGGAGACTCTCTGTGGGCGACGATTGTGAGATAGTCATGAATGTACATTTACATATGGACACATTTACACTACACATAGGTTCAATGTGCACGGACACATGTACACGTTCAAACTACACGTGTTCTGTAATGCAAACATCTACACGTGTCTCAAATGAAGCACGCCGAGGAAAGCAGAAAAGCGTCACGATCACTCACAGCATTTTTGTCCGCCTCTCTCTCTCTCTCTCGCTCTCTTTCCCTTTCCCTGTCCTTCTCCCTCTCGCGCTCCTGTCGAGCGCTGAGCTCCGCCTCTCTTCTGGATTTCTCCACGGCCTCCTCTCTCTTCTTGGCCAGCTTAGAGGACGCAAGCGGTGTGAAGAACAGGTCCGTTCTGGCGCAGGAGTTGTAGCCACGCTCCCAGTGTTTAATGAACCTGTCAGGAACCAAACACACATAGAAGAGTGAGTACTTCTGGTTTCTCAGATAGCTTTTTACAGATTAATGAAATATCACTACATATATATATATACATATATATGTATATATTGGAGGAACTAGACCTAAAACAGATTGCACTGTGCCATTTTCAATGTTATTCCTTGCTAATGGCTGAGGTAACCATGGTGTCATCAGTGTACCTTGCAGACTGGCTTGCGTGGCTGGCAATGTTGACCACAGTGGGCTCTGGAGAGGGGCTGCTGGCCGGAGGAGGCGGGCTCTCTGCCTCTTCCGGCTCATCCATTGGCTCCTCCTTAATGTCAACATGTGACCCATGTGAGCTGCTGGTCGGGGCACTGGGCCTTTGAGAGTGAGGAGGGAAGGATGGATGGAGGCTGGGGGTGGGGCCTATGTTGTGGC
>OMKP01023067.1:0-10565 GCA_900302375.1 Bathygadus melanobranchus
TGTTTCATTGATATCTAGCATATTTTGCTTGGGGTTTTTCCAGCAAAGACTAGAGCCCGCGCACCGCCACCATCATCAGACCCCCTGCTATTTGAAGACACCAGCTCCTCACAGCCAGGCATGAACAGTCAGGGATACTACACCCCAGGATACAACATGGCGGCACCCGTAGGTGGCCCTCAAGCAGACCCTGCAGGAAACAATCTGTTTGCCGACCCGATGGCTAATGCTGCGATGATGTATGGCTCATCACTGGCCAATCAGGGGAAGGATATGGTAAATAAAGAGGTAAACACAAATTCTGTTTTGTTTTCCAAAACCTTGTGGATGGGTGTCATGTTTACATGACACCCATGTGTCATGTTTACTGTACAGACATTTGCAAACTGAACTTAAAAGCAGGAAATCCTTTAAAATGTTTAAATGAAATGGTTGTTGGAATTACAATTCCCCAACTTCATGACTTTGTGGCATTTGTTGGGATCTGTACCAAACTACAATGTTTTCTGGGCATCTCTGCAGCATGACAGTACTTAATTCATAATGGTGTTATATGTATATTCACACATTTTACCCATATCAAAAAATTGCAGCTCCTGCGATTTGGATATTGCACTTGGCCAAATTGCGATTTCAATAATATTTTGATTAATTTTTCAGCCCTATCCCTATAGTTACTCAGCATTTAGCATTTTTGTCGTTACTGCAATTTTGATTATATGCTGTGATTAATTGATCTCAGCCTTACTTGTAAGGCACTTGGACAAAATGGCCCGCCAAATGACCCAAGTATAAAAGAGATGCTGACAGGCAAACTTAATTTCATCGTTCCTGCAAAGCTCTGCAGCTTTTCTTCCTGTGGGCTAGGGTTCAACACCATCTATTACTGTAGTGATTTGGACTGCATAGGCTGTTTTTTTTTTGCATTTGGTCTTGGCTCATTCAATCTTCCCCTTTGGAAGGACATAATAATTAAATGCAAAGCATGCATTTAGTAATCTCTACAGCACACATGGTTGTTGTTGTTAAACAAATAACCCCACAAAGAAAGGTTGTCAACACCGTTGGAGTATTTTTAGTACACTGGCCAAGGAAAATATTTACATTTAGTCAGTGAGCAAAATATAGGTTGTTAAAGTGTTAGTGAACCCCCTGTTTCAGCTCAAATGTGAACACTATGAGAGTGAGTATGAGAGAGATGTTTATGACCCACGGCAACCATGTGATACTTTATATTTAAGGTAGGTAGGGCACATGGTTGAGTGTGAGCATGAGCATGCTGTATATGAAATGCACCACACACCGTGGCATTATACTATAAGAGTTCAGGAAGCTTAACCGTCTTGGATCAAAACATAGGATTTTACTCTAACCCTAACCCTAACCCTAACCTCAAAATTACGGTATTAGTTCAGCAATGGCATAGATTATGCTATGTTCAAGATCATAGAAGACATGCTAAGTTGTTTAAAACAAAAATATATACTATATGCTATATATACTGGTTCTTTAAGGGATGTATTTATGTTGGGATAGCAGCTGGGATTCTTTTGTACTTTCCAACAATGTGTCAAACTGAAGGGTCTGACATTCTGTAGCCAAGCATCTCCTGACGTTAATAATAACTTTATGATTCACTGAGGGCTTGTTACTGACCAACAGGCCTGCGCTGGCAATTTCAAATCAGTTAATCTTTGAATTCTGCTTTTCCAGATCAGCAGATACATGTCCATGAACAAGCTGAAGTATTTCTTTGCCGTGGACACCAGATACGTCATGAAGAAACTCATGCTCCTAATGTTCCCATACACACATCAGGTAATCTGGGCTACTGCCTCTCCAGACGAGATGTTCTAGTTCACTGCACGAGGCGGTACGAATTATCTTAATAATCAAGACAATGGACAATATTGAACCTACATCACACGCATTCTAAAAAGATAATGAATATCTACCGCATGCCGCGAGTCCTTTTATTTACAAATATAACGCCATGGCTGACTCTGTGGACGTCACCCAACGCTAATCTTAACCATTTCCCACACTCTTTACTTATTCAGATCGTTAATTATGTCAACAAGCTAGCACATCTGTTCCCTTATAATGTACACAGTGTATTGCAACAGTACACACACACCAGTGCAAACAGCGTGTTTGCCGCTGACTACTGCACCGACTACTACTGTCTTCGGTCATACTGTTTTGTATTGGTAGACCTTAGTCAAACAGTGCTACATTTTTAAGGTGTTTGTTTTTCATTTGTGACGTTAAAAACAATGGTTGATAATACATTATAATACTGTACTGTTTGCTATTCGGCCAATTATCTCCAATCGTCTCCAAACTGTTCAAAACAACGTGCTAGCAATGACCAGCGCAATCCCGGTGTCGTTACTTTGTTTCATGTGTGTTTATGTGTGGTTTCTAGGACTGGGAAGTTCGTTACCATCGGGATACTCCTCTGACGCCAAGACATGACGTGAACGCACCTGATCTTTACATACCGAGTAATTACGTTTCCACTTTTCAACACTTTGGGATAGGCCAATATATGGGCTAGGCTGTGTGTTGACTGTCCTGTTTGCCTTTCTAGCAATGGCGTTCATTACGTACATTCTGCTTGCCGGAATGGCCCTTGGCATTCAACAAAGGTACATTTTTATTATTTTTTTCAAAATAAAACTTTATTTGCTAACACAGAATGGGTGGGTTTAGTTATCCAATATTTCTAAAGCTGTTCAGCTGAAGTAACTCTTTCGTTCGTTGTTCCACGTGTGTTTCAGGTTCAGTCCAGAGGTGCTTGGACTGTGTGCCAGTACGGCTCTGGTCTGGATCATCATCGAGGTGCTGGTGATGTTGCTCAGTCTGTACCTGCTCACCGTACACACCGACCTCTCCACGTTTGACCTCCTCGCTTACAGTGGATACAAATACGTTGCGTAAGGATGGCGTCCAGCTATGCACGGCACGCACACAGTTGTTGAAGGCAAAGTTGTTACAATGATGTCACAGGGTGGCACTACTCCCTTTTTATACATCCATTATTGTGTTGAATAGGAATGATTTGTAGGATTGGCATAAGAATGTACAAGGGTTCGGATTAGAGACGAAACCTGCTTCGGCTACACCCTGCTGCCACTGGGATTGGAATAAGTGGCTTTACGGTGGCATTGTGTTGATGATGTAACAGGCCTGTCATTTGTCATTTTATCATTTGTCAAAATGTTGCATTTACAACAACAACATAATCCAGTTTCTGGCTGGCACAATTGCAATGTAAGTAATTGGCTGAAGATGATGTAATTACTTTAACATTAGCTCATATTTCCATTTCTCTATATCATTATTTGTGGGATACATTGGAGGTATTCATGTATTATTTGCAAATTGCTAAGTTACAAGAGCTCTAACAACATATTTATTTCTCCCTATCTGGATTCTAGGATGATTCTCACAGTGTTGAGTGGATTACTCTTTGGCAGTGATGGCTATTTTGTGGCTCTTGCCTGGTCCTCTTGTGCACTCATGTTCTTTATAGTAAGTACTTAAAACTTATCTATAGTTTAGTGAACTCTGTAATGATTTAATCAACTACAGTACATGCTTGCTTCAGCCAGAGGCAAGTAGATAAGCTGTAAAACAGTAAGATTGGGACAACTACACCAATAAAATGTCCAGCGCAAGGGGTTATGTTTGGCACTAACAGGCTCAGGCTGTTGAAGAGCAGTCTACACAAACCTTTCACAACAAGCCAACGCTACATGATATCTGATTCCTGCAATGCTGCCAATGTGTGGTTGTTGCAGGAACTGCTGGAACAAAGTTGGTGGAACAGTATTTGGAAATTGGCTAGATGTAAATTCATTATGCTTGTGTTGAGTCTGTATAAAATATTCTGCCTTGCAGCCAGGTTTGTGGCAGCTAGCTGAAGTTTAATGCAGAAATCTAATGAAATTAAAAGACTTATTTAACGTGATAGTATAACCATAATCCTTTCTTAGACTCAATATGTAATCATACATATTACCTGAAGAGACTAGACATGAACTGCTGCTGTCCCATTGTGACACTTTTTTCTTGTTTAATGAATTGAGTGATTCTGTTAACAAAACGATGTTCAACTCCCCAGGTCCGCTCGTTGAAAATGAAGATTCTCTCCTCTCTGTCCTCTGACTCGATGGGGGCGGGAGCCAGTGCAAAGCCTCGCCTCCGCCTCTATATCACCGTGGCTACCGCTGCCTTTCAGCCAATCATCATCTATTGGCTTACCTCACACTTGGTCAGGTGACAATGAGTGGCGGATCGCACCAAAGGCTAATCGTGCTGGATCTAAGACCCCCCCTCCTCCTGTTAGGCCATCAACACATGTGGTTAATACATTCACAGTTTAATACACCTGCCTTTTATGCTCTCCTGTCAAGTTAAAAAAACATAAATATTGAGCTTGTTGTGAGCTTGTTTGAAGTGTTGATGGCATTTTCAATGATTTACCAGCACAGTAAATGAATATTGCCTACTAAATGCTTGTTTTATACAATGTGTGGAAAATGCATATATTTTGATCAACAGCATTTAAGTGGAAAGGACTTTCATTGTGATTTTCAATGATATTTTTAAATTCCATCTTGTCCTTTATAAATATAAAATATTTATACAAATGTATTCAAACCGTGGTTCCTGGTACACACAATGTACACACATTATTTGAGTACATTTTTCTGGCCACATTTTCATGCTCAAGGGCATCATTTGTCTTGTCTTTTGTCTTGAGTATTAGTTTAATTGATCAAAAATAGATCATGGTAGTTTTGCTTTTGGTTTTTTTTTTTCTAGAAAGAAAAATACTTATTTACCTTTTAAGTATTGACTTTTAAACGTGTTCAAGCTTTTGTGTATATATTAAAAAAGCTTTCTTTATACATTTTGTCACTTAAAAGATCTTTGGGTGGCTGTGGTGTATGTTTATTAGACCACCTAGAGGTCAGAGGTAGAGACAAGCTAAACGTAAACCAAACTGGCAAGATGTCTACGCGGACGCGCCTGTTGCGCGTAACCTGCATAGCGTCCTTTTGGTTTCCATGGATACGCAGGACTGGATCGCACCAACACCGAGCGTGGAATGTGACTGCTGCTTCTATGTAGATAGCAGATTTATACATTTTAACTTTCACAGACCCGTGTTTTAAAGAGGTTCCTTCGCCTGTGCTTTGCGACAATATTTGGTAGGTAACTCACGATTTTATTAGTTCAAAGAAAACGCCAGAGTTCAGCAGGTAATTGCAAAAGGCGGACGAAATGTAACTTTATATTGCAGCGCCATTTTCCTATTGAGCTGCATAAAGAGACATGTGCTTTATGCTATTGCGTTAACGCGCCTTTATAAATTAATCTGTCACACAATTACCGCTTCAATTAAGAAGTTTGTATACGGCCAATCGACGATTGTACCAACGTCTACGTAGTTAACCCAGGTTAACGTTACCTGAGCAGCCCATCCAACTGTTTATTGTCAACCAGCAACCACCTGTTATGGAAACATGTTCAGCCAGAAGGCGCTTAGCTAACCTAGGGTGCTTTGCTGCACATGCAGACTTTGAACATATTATAATGCAATTCCAGGGCCGCCATGGTGTCTACATTTTAACTTCAAAGCAAGCATATGTTAATGGGTGTTTTTGATCTGAAATATTGAAATGATGGGGGGTGATAATAATGGGGGCATATAGTATAAACCCAGTTCTATTTGTAGTGTCCAAGAAATGTAGCCTTTCTTTCATATTCCCACAGGTTTACAACTGAATGATCAAAGGCATTTAGCACCTGGAGCATGATGGAGGCTAATTCTGATGCAATACCATCTCCCACAACTCATTCTCTCTGTCCCAATACCGCTCTCGCTGGATCGCAACCTTTCTATTCCTCTCCCCCACAGACCACTTCCAATGTACACATCCTACTCCCTCTCTCGCCACTTTCCTTTCCCCCTTCCCCCACTTCACTTTCTCCCACTGCCTTCGAGTCCGTCCAGTCATCCCCTCTCTCAAACTCATCCGCCCACTGCCTCGAAGAACATAACGTACACTGCCGTAGCACCGCGAACACGTCCGACCAGGACGACTTGACCTGCCTGAGCTGGCTCCATCAAAGGGGCAGCAACCTGCTACCCCTTCAGCCTCTGCCCAAGATTAACCCGCTGCCCCAACAACCAGAGACGCGTCCGGCCTTCGCGCCTGCCGAATCTCTTTCCCCCTCTTCAAACAAGCCCCCCTACTCGTTTAGCAGTCTGATCTTCATGGCAATAGAAGACTCTCCAAACAAGTTGCTTCCTGTGAAAGGGATTTACGAGTGGATCGTCAACAGCTTTCCCTACTACAGGACAGCTTCTGGAGGATGGCGGAACTCTGTCCGCCACAACCTGTCTCTGAGCAAGAGCTTCCGGAGGATTCAGCGGGACAAAAGCCAGGTAGGTGCCAACTGACTGTGTCACATGGGAAACCCCATACCTTTTCTGTGTAGTGCAGCAGCAGGAGTCAACTGTATTTGTTGTTTTCCCCATTTTCTTACAGTGCTAACAAAACTAGTGTCCTGTGTGTTTCAGTCGGTAGGGAAGGGATCTCTATGGTGTGTGTGTCCGGAGTATCGAGCAGCCCTTCTGGAGGTGTTGAGGAAGACCCATCATTACCACAGCACCAACAGCAATCTGGTCAACATGTCGGCCTTGTGAGTATGAGCCTACGCTTCATCCCTTCACCCATGAGTGCACGTTCAGCACGAATGTGAACATTAACTCTGCTGCTGTTTTCACGGTTATTCATTCAGTTCACTGGTACTTTACTTTTTATTGTCAAGAAAACATGTGGTATGCAGTAGTGGCTTTGGTTTCTAAATGATTGTACAAATAATGTATGACTGAACTTGTATTTGGGTCTGCATCTTAACTATGTCGTGACACTGTTGTAATAGTATTATTGTTTTACTTAAATCTGGCTATGTGGCTTTCTGTCAAGCAGGTTGGAAGATGACTATGGGACTTCTGTGGTGTGCGATTCTGTGGAAATGTCGGGTACGTAGTGACTGGTGAGACAGAACGAATTCAATGCTGTTTATTTGAACTCCTTTTAGGCTGTTTCGTCAATGGAGTAACAGCCCTCTTTGACTTTTACTGCCCGGATGTTTCCTTTATTGTTGCTCTCCCAGCATGTAACATGGTTGGTGTGTTTGCGTTCCGTTGCCACAGCAACAACCTTTTCTAACCTTGGCAACGGACGGCCCCAGAATTAGGCTGTATAGACTAGTCTTTGTCTCTTTTGTTTTTTTTTATTGGGGTCCAACTGGTACCCGGAAGCATGCACTTGTCAAAGTATTTCACTTCTAATTTGCCTTTTCTTGTGCAGATTCGCTTTCCCCCTCCCTTCTCATGTCCACACCTTCATCCCAAATTCTGACCTCCGACAACCCAACTCTCTTTGAGAATTCCTCCGGCGCGATGACCCCTGACCACGAGGAGCTTGTCACCATGGAGTCTGTGGAGGAGGAGGAGGCCGGCGTGGAGCTGGAGAAAGACCCCCTGTCGGACAGCGGGTACATCGAGCTACACTACTACCAGTGCCACCAGTATCAGTACCTGGTGCTGCCGGGGGACGCTGAGCTGGACTTGGAGTCTGTGGAGATCCTCCAGCTGGATGCCGAGGCCCAAGAGGCAGCCGGGTCGCTGCTTGACCTCGCTGGGGGTGGGCACCAATGCCTTTACTGACACTCAATACAAACGGCCCTGGTTAGCGGCGAATTAGACAGCTGACATTTTCCAACACAATGACAAAAGTTTTGTTTTTGTTTTTTTGTTTTCCAGATGCGGCAACAGAGAGGTGGTTGTGAAACATTCTGCCGGCTTTGTGTGTTCATTTTACTTATTGCCTTGTGGTTTATACCTTGGTACGAGCCTATGTACAATATGGATTACCATGTATCTGATGCACTAATGACACTGTAGATCACAGCACATGTATTTACTCTGCTCTTGGAGTCAGAGGCACTTTCAGGGGAGAGGTAATTATGTTTCACTCTATAAACTCCAACAAAGAGGGCGTTCAGAGAAAAATGTAATATTTAAGGCCAGAAGTGCAGATTAAAATCTACTTTGAGGTTAAAATATGGGTCTTCAAACCAGCAAGTGTTGATCTTCATACGTTTTGAACAGATATGGGACATTGTAATGCGAAAGTCAATAGTAAAGTAACTTAGTTTGTAGCTAAAAAGATGGAAAAACATACACCACTACTAATGATTATGCACGTGTCCTGTTTATAAATCAGGTTTATTTGTTTTGAAATTTGATGATGTGATAGAACATTCACTGCCATTTATTGCCAGTCCAAAATCAACAACTAAGACTCATTATCTTTGTGAACGTTCATATGGAAATTGCTGTTCATCTTATTATTTCGATTTGTCTTTTTGCTGGTTGAAATCTCAACAATAAAACAATAAAATGGCAATAATGATCAGATGGGACTATTATTAGTATTATTATTATTGTTGTTATTACATTATGTAATTCTATGTCATGTAACATATCAATACGTCAGCATACATAGATATATTTTAGATGTGTGGAAAATGTAGTCCATACGTTACTCGAATCAACCAAAGACGTTGAACTCAAGCCTCTGCTGACACCAAAACTCCATTACCCATAAGCCACCTGTACACAGTGAGTACGGAAACGTGAAAGTTTCGCACTAGGGATAAAGTTTCTGTTGGTGTGTTGCGTTTATAGTCCATCCAAAGTACCCTTTTCAGCTGCTCTGGCACATGCTTTTGTGTTGACATCATCCATTTCAAGAAACCAAAGGTAAAAAAAAAAGAAGTGATATGAGTAACATAAGCAGGATAAAGTCTGCTTATTTCTGTGAGTTTTGTGATTGCCACGCATTCGCGTAACCAGCTAACTGGCTAACGGATTAGCAACGCTCAGCAGCTAGCTGGATTTCGTGTTAGTGTTTTTAAACCGCTTGCCACAAAACATATATCATTGCATATTACACATGAAATATTTTTTCTCATAAGGACGCATAAAAAAGCATTTTATTTCTGGGTGTTTTCAAGATGGACATCCGAAAGCCAGTTTGGCTAGGTTTGTTTTGATTGTTTCAAGAGAATCTCCCATCCATATATTGCTGACATTTGCTATTCCGCTTGGCTTTTTTGCAAAAGTTTATCGATCAACATTAAACGTATTTGTAAAGAAATTCGTTTCTTATAGTTCGCTTTAGAACATGTCTAAAATAACAATTGCTATGAACGCATCCTCTCTAATCAACTGGTATACCGTCAGAGTTCGGACAAGGCTTAAGGTTTTTTTTCTGTGCAGACGGTACATTCATGGCTGTGAAATGTGTGGCATGTCTTGTACTACGTACCACACCTTAAGTATAGCAATCATCCCAAAGAAATAGCACTGAGTGAATGGTAGGTTGAGTACGAGAGAGACAGCCACAATGAGAATAAGCAAATGGAAATTATGACATTTAAATAAGTAAAATCACACACTTTGTGTATTGTTAATGAGCTATGGATGATTTTTGTTATGCAAGCACCTCCCTTTTAGAGTCTGTTTACGGAGCCAACAATGAAGTCCATTGAACCCACTCAAAGAATATCTGTTTGTCAGTTCAAAGAATGTTCTAAGTATCCAACAGCCCAGGGGGGGATACAGTGTAACAGCCATAATGCCACCCTATAGTTAAATGTCTTATTTCTTATCATGAGATTCCTCCTCTGCTCATCAGTCCGCTCCCCCAGGCATGCGTGTGCGTGTGCATGTGCGTGTCATTCACATATGTTTCATGTTTGACATCCACAGAGAGCTGCGCCGCTAACCATGGAGAGCGACCCTGGTCCAGTTCAAATCGTGACCGTGTCCAAGGAGGAGCACTCCTTTGCGTTGGACACAGAGGCTCTGGAACGGGTCCTTCTCGCCCCGGAGGTCAGGGACAAACAGGTCGTGGTGCTGTCGGTTGCCGGAGCCTTCCGGAAGGGGAAGAGCTTCCTGCTTGACTTCATGCTGCGCTACATGTATAGGACGGTGAGTTGCTTCGTGGTCCCACACACAGCAAATTCTGAAAATATTCCAGTTTGTCTTGTTTTTCCTGTTCTGCTGTTATTGCCAAGGGAACATATATCTGTATTTAAATGTAACTCCATGCATATTTTGAATACTAATGACATGGATGGCACGGTGGCTCAGTGCGTAGCACTGTTGCCTCACAGCAAGAAGGTTGTGGGTTCATGGTGCAACATGTCGGGGCTGGTTCCCGGGCCTTTCTGTGTGGAGTTTGCATGTTCTCCCCGTGTTCACTCGGGTTCCCCCCATAGAACCCCACAACAAAAACATGCAGAAGAACAGATTGCTCTTCGGTCCTGTCCCTGACCAGGACAGGACTGAGCGCTTGGACTTGGTCCCCGGGCGCCTTACTGATGGCTGCCCACTGCTCCTGGCTTTCCCTGGGGGAGGATGGGATAAACGCAGAGAAGGCATTCCACCGGCGACGCCAATAATTGCGTGT
>OMKP01023070.1:0-10670 GCA_900302375.1 Bathygadus melanobranchus
CTCCGCAGAACATCAGTATTCCTCGTGCGTAGTCGGCACCATAATTGACCCGTGGCGTTGACAACGACTTATGGCGTCATCGCCGTGGTCCGGGCGGGCGTGCCTGGCCTGTGAAGAGGCTGGCGTGAGTCAGCGGAAAGCATCACTGGCAGCACGGTTGCCGGGAAACAGGGCTGTTGGGCAGGCTTGAGAGGAAACATAAGCAAATGACACAGCGAGAGAGAGAGAGAGAGAGAGGGGGAGGGAGAGAGAGATAAGAGAATAGAGGTAGAGAGAGGGAGAGACAGAGAGAGCAAGAGACAGATAGCGAGAGAGGGAGAGAGAGGAGTGGGAAAGTTCAAGTAACAGTGATTTTCTCTAAATCTTAGAGGATGGCACTGCAGCTTCGATTGAATCTATTCATCATAAAAAGCAGCATGTACTTTAAAAGGTACCTCAATATCTGTGAAAGACAGTTGTTAAACTGTAAACAGAAAGTGAAAGTGGCCCATGGCTACTGTTGGCTTTAAACCACTTTCACTTTCTGTTTACCGAACAGCTAGACACACATCTCAGCTAGCTGAGATGTGTGTCTCTAATTTGTTATAAGATAAGACAATATAAACCTTCAATAATCCCCAAAGGGAAATTCAGGTGTCATAGCAGCAACAGCAATGAGAATGACCATGATGAATGCGCTGGGGTGCTTTGTCTGTAATCCTGTGATGATGGAGTGGATGATGTCATTCGTGCTTCATGGGGTTGCTTGTTGTATTTCTTTCCATGGCACCGGCCATGTCTCTTGGCTGTCTGAAAATGTCAATGTCCCAATGTCCCATGTGTATAACTTTAACCTTGATGCTTTGAGCAAAGCGGACGAAGGATTCAGAACGCTAGTCACATTTGGAACGGTGAAACATTAGTGTCACAGGATTTAATGCATGTCCCCCCGCCCCCATTACTCAATGATGAATATCGTTTAACATTTAACTAAAAAGAAGGAAAAATTGAAAATGAGGTGAGGAGTGTCAGCACAATGCTTAATAGAAGTTCCTGCAGAGGAAGATAAGACAGCGAGTGAGAAATCGTCCAACCATCTACAGTCTGGTTGTCTAAAGCGTCTTGCATGAATTGTTGAGTGCTTTTGACAACCAAGGTCCTGTGAACAAAGACATGTATGGAAATCAACTCAGTGTCCTTTCATTTAAAGATAAATGAAAGATAAATGAAAGGCCTTATGTTTCTTCTGTCATTTCAGATCCAGCCACTCCCCCTTGCTATGCAATCACCTCATTCCCTTCGCCTGGTTTTACCCGCCCATCTCCTCACCTGCAGCTCGTTCCCTCATTAGTCCCTCAGTATAAATACAAGTCCACTACCTTTTGTTGTCTGCCAGATTGTCTTGTGTGTTACTCCAAATTTTCCCACATTCTACATGCCTGTTTTTTCCTGACCTGCCTGTTTTTACACTGTTTGCACCTTGTCGGATTTGTTTGCCTGATTGACTGATCTCCCGGTTTTGACCTTGCCTGTTTACTAAAGTAAACTGAAATTTCATTGTTAATCCATACTATGCTAATCATGCTTTTGGGTTCAAACCTGCCAGTAAATGGATTGCATTTATATAGCGCTTTTATCCGAAGCGCTTTACAATATTGCCTTACACTCACCCATTCATACATGCATTCATACACTGATGACGGTGTCAACCATGCAAGGCAACAGCAAGCTCGTTGGGAGCAGTTGGGGTTAGATGTCTGTCCGATCTACCTCCTGAACTACTGCTGCCCCCCTTTGCACTTACAATCGCCCAACCTATGTAGTAGATGTAGGTATAAGCTCTGTTATGCTGGTTCGATCGAGGTGATCGATTATGCTTCGTGCATCCGATTAAATGGATGAATGTATGTGGATATTTGCAATCAGGTAAACACAAGGAATAGGAAGAGTTTCAGCACGAGCATTAAAATATGCAATCTCATAACATTAAATCGAGCAATTATACACTGAATGGATGTTGTCCTCCAGCGCCCTGAGACATTTTGGTGAATTTAATTAAGTATAAACATAAATTATACTGAAGAAGAAAATATAAACACAATTTTTGATTGTCACAACATAGGGGCCATGCATGACCCCAATGATAGTTTACTACTGTGAAAGTTATAAATGCTCCTGTCTGACTACATTTATGATGCCGATACAAAATGTAAATCATTTATGTTGCAATCTTAGTTTTTTACATTCAATGCACCAGTGCTCCCAATATCCCCCCATAACTCTGCACTGGCCGCAGCTAATTATAATCTTCATCATTATTGCTGGCAATGTAATGGTATGTAATACGTTCACATTAATTAAAGTTCTGGTTCAACACAACCACCTCTCTTGATACTTACATAACATCTTTGTGACCTGTCGGTGGCAGGCTTTCTGCTGCTGTCTGCGGACGTTGCAGAAGCTCTCCTGGCCCGAGCTCGACTTAGCCTCGAAGACCTGCAGCATCTTTCCACGCTTCAGATGCACGCCAATGAGCAGGTAGAGCACGCTGATGGTGAGCATGGGCAGCACGAAGAACACCAGTGTGGTCACCTGGATGGTTAGGTTGTACCACTGGGGGCTCAATGGCACGCAGATGGCAGAGTCTGGCATGTCCGTGCCACCCGAGATGACGCCCGCACTGGGGGATCGGCTGGGCAGGGTGGCGATACCGTGCAGGCTGGTGTTTGGCAGCGCACATAGAACAGAGACACCCCACACGGTCAGGATGACCCGTTTGGCATGGGTGCGTGTCACCACGTACTTTGCGCGCAGTGGGTGCACCACAGCGATGTAGCGCTCCACGCTCAGCGCCGTCACATTGAGGATGGAGGCGAAGCACACCATCTCAAACAGGAAGGTCTTGAAGTAGCAGCCACCCTTCCCCAGCAGGAAGGGGTAGTTCTGCCACATCTCATACAGCTCCAGCGGCATGCCCAGGAGCAGCACCAGCAGGTCCGACACCGCCAGGCTGAACAGGTAGTAGTTGGTGGGCGTCCACATCACCTTGTTGCGGCTGATGACGGTGCACGTGAGCACGTTGCCCATGGCGCCCACCAGGAAGATGGCGAGGTAGGTGAGGCAGACTGGGAGGAACATGGGAGAACGAAGGGCCCCTCGGTACTTCTCCAGATACTCTTCGTCTGTCAGGCATGCGTCTTCCAGCTCCATGTGAGTCAGGTTCAGGGCAGCTGTCAAGTTGTTGCAGCGTGATTGTGGCAGACAAGCAAAGCCATCTCGGCTGGTAGTCAGCTCAAGAGTGCAGTTGTAGCTCAACATAGTGCTGGCTGCCTGTAGTTATCTGAGAAAAACAACAAAACAAATATCAACCAGGACTTCCTCCTTTGACTTGATTTGTGATGTTTTTTTTGCAGATGTACAGTACCTCTGTGGCTAAACAAATACAAATAAAACAGCTGAAATGATGCTGACGTGAACATTTGCAAGGATTATAATGATGGGGCTGTTCAAAGGGATTTTATCAATGCTAATGCACTTTCTGTGACATTGCAGAGCTATTTATATCATTATCTCCAATGCATTTCCAATGACCAACACAGAGGAGATGCTTTGATATATCCATATGCGGATACCAATTTGGTAGGTCTCATTCGCAAGGCATCGAGGTAGTGCAATTTCAAAGTATGGTTGTGGCAAGTACCAATCAAACATAATGAATGTTTTAGGCGATAACAGTTGTTGCTTTTTAAAACAGCAGAAATTTCACAGATGGGACAACATAACACCCTTTTCCTTAACTCTGTTTTGAATTGCAGCTGGAGAGTAGGCTTTCAAGCAAATCAAATCAAACGTTATTCATAGAGCAACTTAC
Source organism: Bathygadus melanobranchus (assembly GCA_900302375.1). NCBI lineage: Eukaryota > Metazoa > Chordata > Actinopteri > Gadiformes > Macrouridae > Bathygadus > Bathygadus melanobranchus. Next base: position 3,851 of record OMKP01023070.1, read on the forward strand.
AGAGAAGGAAACGTAATTTAAAGTGCTTGGGAATTTTTTTCTCATACCGCCATACCTGTCCGCCATTCCTCTGGTGGATAGGCAAGGTAACACACTGGTGATGTAACTGTATATTCCGTCCTCTTTCAGATAGAACTGGGGTCATAGTGAATTATTCACCAATGGCTCAAGTACACGTCACATTCTTTTCTGTTCAAGAACCTTCAAGACACTGCCTGTATAACTCCTTGTATACTCTCCCCTTTGTACTCGCCGCTATACAATTGTTCTGAAATACTATATCTGCTTCCAACACGTGAGAAAATAGAAAGTTACTCCTGCGTGAGCTTCATTACACTGTCTTCCTGTCACCTTTTGGAAAGATTTCTAAATTATTCAAAATGTAAAAGCGTTTATGGTCCGACCTGGGCTAGCCCCTCCCTAAATCTCAAACATCTAATCCGCTTATGAACAAGGAATCGGCCCTTTGCTGCACTGTCCATGCCAGAGCATATACTCCGTTTGGGCTTCCACACGTTGCGTAGTCTGTCAGTCAGTTTGCCATTTCTTGACACTGCTCATAAAACGCATACAGAGAAAAAAAAAGCTTTTAACGGGGCATCTCTCCAATGTTCAAGGTTTTGCTGTGACCCACATTTAGTATTTGATTTTGTAGTAATTATAATATTCATATAATGATTGAATATATTTAATAAAACAGGATGTTGTATTGAACAGTGTGTATGAATCACATTTGTATCAATATTATTATTATTATTATTAGTAGTAGTAGTAACAGCAGTAGTCATAGTAGTAGCTGTAGTAGCCTAATAGTAGTAGTTGTAGTAGTGGTATATTAATAGAGAAAGAATAAAGGGTTTTAATTGATTTTAATAAACCAGTCACTTCTCCAGGCTTGCATTAGCATTTTTCAAACATTTGGCACGCTGAATGGTACTCGTGCTGCCGCCACCATGCGCTCTCTCTCGGATAGCGGAGGACATCTCATCTGCAGATTAGAGTCCCATGTGCCTGGCACGCTGCCAGACAGCGCTGCTCCTGTACATGCATCCCAACATAGTTGTTGACTTCATAAACAATGGAGAACCCTATTATTTAGCTATTAGCTATTATTTATTTTTCTTGTAAATTATCTCAGTTAGAGATCCTACATGTTACATTGCATTATTAATACATTGTAGTTGTTTTTAATAGTTACCTTGTTGGCAATGGTGCTTCTATGATTAAACATTTGTGACAGTGGAATTCATATGCAATACATGACATTGACCACACTGCTGCATTTTAGTCAACACATGATGATCATTAATGGCCACAGCCACCTGATGCCAGTATTACTATCATCCTATTTGTACAACCACAGTCATTATAAGGGATCACTTTAATAATACACTTTGATATACTAAGTGGGATCATATATTACATACGCAAATACACACACACGCACACATGTATGTATACATGTCTATATGAGTGTGTGCTTGTGTGTGTGCATGTGTTGTTATATATTTTCTGTAACCATTATAGCTTTTTAATATATTCCTTGAGTCAGTATTTAGTATCCTTCTTGATGAGTGAGAAGTGAGAAGAGTGAGGTCTGACTCGAAGTCTTGATTGGATTGCTATCATCTGAACATGATCTTGATGGTAAATGGAGTATTTATATAGCGCTTATATCCAAAGCGCTTTACATTTGCCTCACATTCACCCATTCATACACCGACGGCGGTGTCATCCATGCAAGGCAACAACCAGCTCGTCAGGAGCAGTTAGGGTTAGGTGTCTTGCTCAGGGACACCTCGACAATTAGCGAGGCGGAGCCGGGGATCGAACCAGCAACCTTCCGGTTGCCTGACAACCGTCTCTACCTCCTGAGCTAGTGCCGCCCCCTGATGCTTTCAGATGGTTGCCAGGTAGAATTTAGATCAATCCCTTCAGTGTGGCGGCAGCTACCACTCTGCCATTGTAAAAAACACCTAGAATAAAGTGTATAAAATAAATGTGACTCATGAAACACAAAGTAGTTTTAAGTTGCAAGCCATAACACCTGCCACCTGTATTAGCCCATACATATTTCCCTTTATAGGTTATGTAGTGATCATCCAACAACCCCTACAATATCTTCCATGCTACTTGTACTTGTAATCATAAATACACATCACCAACAAAGATTTCTTTCCAATATATCTTTCTGGGGAAAAAAAAGCCAAAAAATGAAATTATAATTCTCAATCATTTTATGTTATTATTATTATTATTATTATTACTATTACTACTACTACTAGTATAATAATAATACATATATAATATATCTATAAGAAGAAGATTAAAAAGGAGAGATATAAAAACCCCAACCCTAAAATAGTAGATAAGCCTTCTAAACTGCAATCCCTAGATATATGTAGTCACACATGGTACATAATACATTTGACTTACATTTTATGTAAATGAAAGGAAATAGATTCTTGAAGTCGTATCCCATTAATTCCCATTAATAATGAAAAAAAACCCTCACATACAGGGCACAGGAGAAAGTGTTCCTAATTGCATGTCAATAATAGATCTGTAGAAATAGCCTTACCTGCTGGCATGTGGTGCTGAGAGTTGTCCTTCTGCCAACCTTGTGACAACCTGTTTCATTCTGCCGCTCCCAGAGCCCATTCATTTGCTCCAGCGCTCTGACTCTGCCCTAACACCCAAGTGCTGCAGATGCTCGCTCAGATCCACCCCCCACCACCCCCGTCCTCACTCTCTCCCTTTCTCTCTCTCTCTCTTACTCACTTACACACATGCATCGCACCAACACACGCGCGCACGCACACGCACATGCACACACACGTACACTGTGGTGTAAGTAGAAGCAATCCACGGTATGGGTCCTTAGAAAAGGTACACAGTGGTTTTTTTGATAATGAATGTGAAGGTGATCAACTCCAATCCATACTCGTCCAGTCAGTTCATCCCCCCCCACCCGCCAAACATCTGTAGCCACCGACAATTACACAAAACAAACAAAACCAGAATCTTCTTTAAAGGTCAAATCAACATAATGGATGTTTAATGCCACCACTGGTGGTGTCTGGAGCAGTGGCCATGGTGGTGGTGTGTGGGATTACGTTTATATTGCAAATTGACCATGTAACATTGACCACGTCATTAATGTTAATACATGTTAATGTTATGAGCTACACCTGTGTTTTTCTCCTGTGAAAAGGGTCTATTCCCTGGCTAATGTGCATATTTGGGCAAAATGTGTGTTTTGTTGCATTACATCACATACCGGTTGTCCGGTTGAGGTTGTTACAGTTTATTGATCAGCACAAACAATTATCTCAGATGCTCAGAATTATAGATGCAATTATATATCTACAGTGTTTCCCCTGCTGTGTGTGAGGTGCACTGTTCATTGTTGCACAAATGTCTGACAGTATGGGTTTGCAAATTCTAACACTCGCAACACTTATCTTAAGTAATATAGTACTTGTCCTATGTACTAATACTCATTGTAAGCTATCCTGGTCACAGGCAGAGCCGGACAGCATTTCAGTTGCTTAGCAGGTGTTTATAAAACATCCATTACGCTGTGGCCATGCATGGCAACGTGGTACATGAAGAGAAAAAAAATCATTCCACCAGCAGCTAGGTGTCATCTAACACGTCTATTCCCACTGAATCTTTAAACAGAGATGTTCCCAATGCTGCATGTTAATGTTAATAATGGGCACCAACAGCTTGTTTACTTGTTTAAGGGTTTCAAAACGCAAATTGAAAATGGTTATGAGCCATGGTCAAAACCACCTCCAGAGGTGGTGTGCGCCACATCCAACGGTTGTAGGATATAAATGTTCAATGTCTCTTGTGTAAACAAGGCCATAGACTCCATAAACCAGGGACTGTAACTGGTTCCTGAAAAACAACCTTAGACAGGGTAAATGAGATAACAGACATCTCCCCCAGGGCCATGTTTCTCTCCATCACACAATACTGTTTCATAAAAAGAACCCCAAACACACACAAGGTAAGAAATAAACCAGTTAAACCAATCTAATAAGCTAGCTAACTGATAAGCTAAAATAAGATAAGACAACTCAAATGAAATATACTGGTGAATTCTAGACCGCTGCTATTACAACCCCCAATCCCACAAGATGTTATCTCACCGCTGTCTACTGCACACTTTTATTGAATGGTGATATGATGAATATGATCATATATTTAATATATTGTATTCATTGTGTGAGGGCAATGTAACAGGCAAGCAAGGAAACTTCACATTTCATTGAGGAATAATAAAAGTATACATCTACAAACAGTTCCAGTGTTTCCTGCCACAATACCAACATTGACCAACATTTTTGTACTATTTAACTAGTGAAGTTGAGTTGTTGAAGCTGTATAAAATAGTTTTGTTCGGCAATCTTTAGCAGGAAACTTCAACAACATCAAACCTGAAAGTGAAATGTATAGCAGCATAGCACTGCTGTGGTGGTGTGTTAAAAAAAACCCCACATCTCAATAGCAGCTTAAGAAGTTTAAAGTTGGAAAAAATAGAAAGATATTGGATATTCAACAGATATTCAGGCTGTGAATTATCAATGTGATGCGGTAAACTAAAGACACGTGTGTCTAATCCGCCCAGGAGACGGCCCAGCTTCCAAACAAAGCCGTCGGGCAGCAGCAGTCCTCTCCATTGAGCTATCATTTGGTCAATATTTCCACACAATCGGCGAATTACAAAGTACCCTGCACCCTAACTAAAATGCCATTTCGGCTAGATGCGTCACAGTTGAAATTCTCCCCAATGGACGTAACGTTAAAATCGCTGCTTAGAAGTTTATCCCGCTAGCTCTACAAAAACAGCGTGACCCTGTGAGCTCCAGTGTGGGCGTAACGCACCTGGACTGTATAAAATACAGATCAGCACTGACTTTCCATATCTGTAAATGCGTGGAAACTATCACGGACATAAAAATAAAAAGTGCCTTTTGGACCGTGTATTCAATTATAATTTTTTGGCATTGCATCACTACTCTGCATAAATGTTCCCTCCCATTAGTGAGATAGCAGTTAAACTAGTCTACAACGTACGTGTGTTTGTTTATAATGACGCTGAGCTGTACAGTAGCCAAGTGAGCTTTCTGTGCTCTGTTGATATAAAATGTCTGTGTCACTACAAATATAATGCACACTACAAATCCAGTATGTATAGGACCATGTAATGTAATGGTTTAGGATGGCCAGAGGAAAAGGAGGTCATTGTCATTCCCAGGTAGGTGGTTAGGCATCGTGCTCAAGGATACCTCCAAGTGCAAACACTGGGGTTCTGAATTACCCTACCCTGTAAGATACCTTTTTTGGGGCTGCTCATATGTGACTAAAACAATGATTGATTTGAGTAGAGATTCTGATGCCATTATAAACCACAGTGGCAGACAATACATTGTTCAATAGGTTATGAGGGAAAGTGTGGAGTATCTTCACTACTTACAGCAATGCATTGTAACGTTGGTGATGTGCACTCTTTCTACAAGTGGTTCTATATGGAAGCCCCAGAGGCTCACAAGGGGTTCCTACATGGGCCTGCTCACCTTATACTGGAATGGATCCACTCAGGGTCTCCCTGGATAGGAAGATAACGGTCCACATTTAGTTAGTATAGCCCATTGCAATCTGCCATCTCGGTATTTTTTCACCATTATAATAAGAATAATAATAACTGGCTGCTTGGTTAAGCTAGAATTTTTTGTCAAGATGGCGGCTTGAACTTCTTTTATGGAGCTTCAGGTCACGTGATTGAAACCCTCATAGTAATATCATTTATTTTGCATGCATTGGTTATTTTTCACCATATCAAGCTGTCCAAATATATATCATTTAATTAAGTTAAAATGTTAAAAACAAACCAATATCATGGCGGTTTGTTAAGTAGCCAAATATACTGCGATCAAAAAGCAAAGTTGGTAATGAATTCCCAGTGACAAGAGTAACGATGACTTCTTTTAATAATTAATTCATAATTAATTCATCTGCTGCAGTTTGTATGCTAATAGTGTTTTGTTCTGCTTTATATGAATGTAATTGTTTAATACCACAATACATCATAATTAATGTATTCAAGTCATGCTTATCCATTTAATAAATAATAAATAATAATAATAAAAAGTTCAAGATTTCAATCTCTTCAATTCAATTTCAATTAGCTTGTGGTATGATTACATCATATTTGGATCAGTCATAGATGTGCCCATAGGCATGATTTGATTCAGGGGCGTGTCCACAGGGTGGCCTGGGGTGGCACATGACTCTTTTTGAGATTTTCTGGCATTTTTCATTGTGCATGAAAGTTGTTGTATGTTCAACTTTGGGCACGGAGCATCGCCGCTTGCCAATGAAAGAGAAGACATAACAAAATGGCCTACAATGACAAGAAGCTGATTTTGGCAGTGTAGGGATAATAGTTCAGAAATCTAAGCAATCGTAAGAGCTTGGCTCTTGTTGAGTCCATTTTAATCGTCAAAAATGTTCTTGGAATCCTGCACGTAGCCCCGCTCCACCAACACTCTTTGCACAAAGCACTCTGATGGTGTTCTGTGGGATCGGTCTAACAGTAGCCTTGCAACAGTGAGAATTACTTGGTATAGGGTTTGGTTTAGATGCAAACGTGTGTTTACTAGACCTGTTAATGGGATATGGCACGGTGGCTCAGTGTGTAGCACTGTTGCCTCACAGCAAGAAGGTTGTGGGTTCAAGTCCCGCATAGTGCAACATGTCGGGGCTGGTTCCCGGGCCTTTCTGTGTGGAGTTTGCATGTTCTCCCCGT
>OMKP01023071.1:0-11792 GCA_900302375.1 Bathygadus melanobranchus
CTTCTGCCAGATATGTGTCGGGTGTCGCACATCGGCGGCTGTGACGCATATTTTGAGCGACAAAAATATTAAAAAAGTTGTATTTTAATGTTACAAGATTACCATAATCTTCAAATTTAGAATTACATTTAAAACGAATATGTACGAAAAATACATTTTAATTAAATAATCATTATTTATTTTCCAAAGTCACAGGGAGCCACAACAGAAGGATGAAAGAGCCACATGCGGCTCTGGAGCCGCGGGTTGCCGACCCCTGCCCTAACCCAACACTTAAGGACATAACATTTTATTGTTAAATAGAAAAGGTGGTTATATGAAAACTTATAATACAAATTGATACTCATAAAACAGACTATTAATGTCAAGTGTAGTTGATGTTACTCTGTCCTGTGTGCTGGTATGTCCCGGCACTTGAAATATAACTTAGCTTGTGTAGCATCTTATCCTGGCTACCTGCTGTTGTACAGTAAGGAGCCAACCTAGCAACTGTAAGCTTGTAAACTTGTTCTATTGACCTGGCAACCAGGAATGCTTGTAACTTGTTCTGTTCTAATTGTACTATACCTTCAGCGATATATTGTTGTCTCCCTCTTTCGACAAATGTGTTACTTTTTGTAAGTCGCTTTGGATAAAAGCGTCTGCCAAATGCTCTAAATGTAAATGTCCTGTGTATTGCCTTAAAATAGTTTAAATTCACTTCAGCAGTGGTCAGGAAACTTAATAGGCCTATTATATTTTTGTCCAGGCACACAGACTAAAAAACATTTTACATGAACAAAGTTTAAGCGCAATAATAGCGTGTTGTCAATAAACATGGCTTTGCTTGACTTGATCATTCATACAGGAGAGGAAGCCTGGAACACAACAGCTGACAAACATCTGACATGCCATATTTGTAACATGGAATTTGCAGGTCGCTATGTTTCTTTCTCCCATTATTCCCTAATTGATCATTTACTGTTCTGCCGACAATGCTATGTTATAATGAAAAGCTCACACCGTAGAGCCTTCTAGATTAGTCATGGAAAATGAGAACCGAGTTCTCTTTGTTTCAAGCAGCATAAAAAAAATGTAGCATGACATGTTGCCTAAACACGTCAAGTCCATGAGCTGAAATGATACATCATGTAGCCCTGGTCAGGTGGCGGTGTGCAGACTCAGAATTGGTTGAGAGTGAATTAAAGACTGGTACCTTCTTCTTGAGCAGTTGAAACTCATTTGAAAATTCAATGTTTTGAATTCCTTTAGAAAAAAAACAGTTACTAAGTGTCTCATTCTTGAATATTATTTTATTTGCACTAATGAAAACTTTTCACACAAGTGATTTATAGTTAAGATATGGTTAACTATAAATGGTTCATATTTAGAAAATGTGTGCAGATTCCATCCTGACTCCATGGGGATGCCGCCACATCAAGGCACTGTTTAAAGAATCCAGAACACAAGTAGAGCATGTTGGAGGACTAACCCTAAAATATAGCATCTTGTACAATATGTTACCATGACAACAATTATATTTTTATAGCGCCTTTCAAGAAACCCAAGGACGCTTTACAAGGCTAGACAAATAAATGGTAAATGGATTATTTATATAGCGCTTTTATCCAAAGCGCTTTACATTGCCTCACATTCACCCATTCATACACCGACGGCGGTGTCAACCATGCAAGGCAACAACCAGCTCGTCGGGAGCAGTTAGGGTTAGGTGTCTTGCTCTGGGACACCTCGACACTTAGCTAGGGGGAGCTGGGGATCGAACCAGCAACCTTCCGGTTGCCAGACAACCATCTCTACCTCCTGAGATACAGCTGCCCAGCAAATACAGGGGATTGTTTCCCCTGGGACAGAACAAGGATAGTGAAGTGGGGGAAATTAGGTAGGGTCATAGGCCTTGGTGAATAGGAGGTTTGGTAAAAGTTTTTTCTTTTCTTTTTTTAAGTGTCCCAAGGCGTGGTGTTGCAGATGTCAGCTGGGAGAGAGTTCCAGAGGGTGGGGGCTGGCACACTGAAGGCCCTGTCCCCAAAAGTCGGCAGGTTGGTGCAGGGGGTGGTGAGCAGACCCGTGTCTGAGGAGGACCACAGATCCTGGGACGGGGTATGGGGTAGAGGAGCTCACAAGGTAACTTGGTAAACTAAGCCACTGGATGATGCTCAAGACATAAATGAAACATGCCATCCCAGCATAAAGAAGTACTAGTACTACATCTTTACGGATAGCTATCAATAGTTTATAGCCAAGTATCATTGTAACGTATTGGCAGTCCATGTCAAATATAATGAATACTATCAATACAAAACTGATGTGTTTTCTGATGCCAAGCATAGTTGGGGGCAGCTATCTTTGTTCATGCAGCCTAAAGAAAATAAACTGCACATACCTTGAAAAAACACATTGTGTTGGAATTCTTGCATTTTGTGTCAAAATGGCCATTGTAAGACCTTTGGCTTCCCTTCTATGTGATTTTCAAAAAGCCAAAGTGTTGTGGGGATGAGCTGGGTAGTCATTACTTCTTTTATTCCTTTACCACTACTCTACTTCAGCAGACCTACATCAGACTAGCTCATACCTGCACTATAAAGATCACTAGGATGCTCCAGTGTTTACTCATTGTGTATGGGGTGGATGTGTTGAGTTTAGGGTGAGAGTCTATGTGTTGAGCCAGGGGTGGTCTAGACACTGGGATGCAGTGGCCCGTGTCTGGGGGTCTGGCTCCAGCATGATAAGGAGGAAGTCACTGAACTGGGCGGCTCGCTCCAGGGGCCACTCATACTTCTCCAGCAGCACCTCAAACAGAGCCCACGGCTTCAGACTGGATATATGACGCAGCTCACCTGCAAGACACACCACAGACATCACTATCTATCCCCAACCCTAACATCACTATCTAACCCCAACCCACCACAAACATCAATATCTAACACACCACAAATATCACTATCTCATCACTATCCATTTACCATTTATATCAAAATGTAACCCTAACACACCACAAACATCACTGTCTAATCCCTAACCCCCTAGTGGTGGAGGACAGTGGAGGTTGGGGTCTGACCTCTTCTGTCAAAGTATTCTCTGGAGTATCTTCCGGACAGGGCGAAGGGTACTGGAATCGGACCCAACAGCTCTATGATGTGGGCGATATGATCTGTAGACCAATACAACAGTAAGATAACAGCACACATTCCATTCATAATACCACAGTATGCTAACAGTACCATCATATGTTAACAATATCCCCGCGCATGCCACAATTGTAAAGCAATAGCAATATAGCACTGATCTTTTGGAATCAATGTGCGTCGGTCAGTACAGAGTTTGTGGACAACATAACAATAAATAATAATCACAGGACATTGGTCCTTTATTCGCCACACGGTATGCACACATGAAACACACGCTGTGAGCGGCGACACACATGCAATTATCAACGGTCGCCGGTGGAATGCACTCTGCCTTTTTTCCCATCCCAGCCATCCTCCCCCAGGGAGAGCCAGGAGCAGTGGGCAGCCATCATTATGGCACCCGGGGACCAAGTCCAAGTGCTCAGTCCGAAGAGCAATCTGTTCTTCTGCATGTTTTTGTTGTGGGGTTCTATGGGGGGAACCCGAGTGAACACGGGGAGAACATGCAAACTCCACACAGAAAGGCCTGGGAACCAGCCCCGACATGTTGCACCATGCGGGACTTGAACCCACAACCTTCTTGCTGTGAGGCAACAGTGCTACGCACTGAGCCACCGTGCCTCTTAACATAACAGTGAATCGAAAGTACTGTGCAAATGTCTAATGGTTATGCAAATCAACAAATGTTGATTTGCGAACCATGCTTTATTCTCAAGAGAAGTGGAAAGAAATGTGTGAAATAGGCCATTACATGGGACCAAGTAAATGTTTGACTTTGATTGGATTAACCTGATGTGTAAGCCACATGGCTTCTTTGAAGACAGTTTCTTTCATATTGTAAACAACCATACCGCATATTGTAGATATAGTCAAGGGAAGAGAACCCCTTGTTTTGTGTATATCTGTTAATTAAAGTTATTCCAAATCAGATTTTTATGTCGATCTTTAAACATGTTAACTCTAATCAAATGGAATTTGATATTTATATATTATATATGTTTATATATTTGATATCTAGGATATTTTGGAAAACAATTTCTGAATTGTTTTAGCAAGAACTTTGTATCCTCTGGCTCACTCTTTCGCTCTACCTCAGCAGTAAACTTTGTTCATCTGAGGCACAAAACGGGACAACATTTCAGCTTTTCATCTTTTTCAGCGATGGAAGTACATGGTGCCCTTGGTGATCCAAATCCTAGAAAGCCAGCAGGTCTGGATTGTCTCCATCAAAGTTTCTTAACACTAGCAGCAGATTTAATTGCTGAAGCCCTTACATATCTTTTTAATCTCCCTTTAATACAACAACATTCCCATGATCTGGAAGCTTTTGTTCTCACTCTGTTAAAGGGGGAGACCGAACGTTTCTCAATAATTATGAGCCTATTTCAAAGCCATCTCCTCTTGTTAAAGTACTAGACACTTGATTAGTAAGAAATTCCTACACTCTTATGCTATACATTTTTTTTTCAATCTGGTTTCAGGAAAAAAAAAAAAAAACTCCTAACCTGTTCAGTTCACCTGGACTGCATAGCTTCCCTCCTTACCCCCACCTCTTCTCCTTCCTAACCCACTCCCACTTACCCAACCAGGGTTTGAATCCCATCCCCTCTAGTATTCCTAGCACATATTTATGTTTGTATGTCCTGGCACTTAAGTACTTAGCATGGTGTAGCATCTTGTATGTTCATATGTCCTGGCATTTAAAACAGTACTTAGCATTGTGCAGCATCTCATCCTGACTATCTTGCTGTTTACCAGCAAGGGGTCAACCTAGCAATTATGAGTGCTTGAAACTTGTTCTATTACCCCAGCAATCATGAGTGCTTGAAACTTGTTGTATTCAAACCTTACTGTACCGTCAGCGATTTATTGCTGTTTCACTTTCAACAAATGTACTTATTGTAATCGTCTGCCAAAAGCCCTAAATGGAAGTGGAAATGTAGTACAATCACACAGCAGGTGTGCAAACAAAGTGCACAGCAAAGGTAATAAATTATCTCACTGAGTTACTTGACAAAAAGTTACAACACAACTTATGTACTTACAATGTGTGTCCTAAATGCAAGCAAAAGTAAACTCATGGTCATCTCCAGAGGCAGGAAAATGGTTAGGGTTATATTCATGTTGTGTGTTATCACCCGTGTGGGAAAAGGTGGACTCTTACAAACATCTTGGTTGTCTTATTGATGTCTTTTAATGAAGGGCCCTCACTAGCCAGGCATCGGCCGGCCCTCAATAGCCAGCCATCAGCTCAGCCACTGCAAACATTTATTTATAAAGGCCTTCTTGGCTTCTTGCCAGTATACTTATGACCCTATCTCTGTAGGAGTTATTCTGGTGGCCATTCCCTTCAATACCAGGACTATGTCCTTTTATCTGTTTCAAATGCTTGCATAGACCTAGTGGGAAAAGCCTTCAGTTAATTTGCTTCCCTGGAACTTGCTTCAGGATGACCTCAAATACAGAACTGGTTCCCTTTCATGTTTTTAAATCATTCATTAAGGACCCAGAGTTGTAGTGTCCAGTAGAGTACCTTCGTCTCTAGTGTAGTCTTCTCCTGAGTGAGGTTCAAACAGATAGTCTCCAGTGGCCAGCTCAAACGCCTGCAACACAACACAATATAACATGACACAACACAACTCTTATTAACTTCCTTAAAATAATATCTATACAGTGTGTATAGTTGAATGTGTGTGTGTAGTGTGTATAGTGTGTAGGTGTGAGTTTGTGTGTGCGCGCGTATCTTACCATACATGCTGTACTCCATATATCAGCTGCAGTTCCATACTCTGCTCCAATCAGAACCTCCAGAGCTCGATACTGCCTGGTCTGAATGTCCTCCGTAAAATGTTTGTACTGAAACACAAGTCCACATTAAGTCCAACACAAATTTTATCTGACAGAAGTTTTTGTGAAGACAATGAATAAAATAATTGCAATCCTACTGAACAGTTTATTAAAACAATTTAGAGGCTATAGTATCTATACTTCTGTATAGTATAATGTTAAATAAATAAATTAACTTAATGTTAAAATGAATAAATGAACCTAGTTATGTCTTGTTCTGGGTTTAACATAATGAATGGCAATGGCGGTGCAATGCGTGCCAATGTTTTGAGCACTGCTGGAAGTTCCTAGCGTGGTGCCGGTACGAGTACTGTCATTGGAAACACCACAAATAAGGACCAATGGTTTTGAGCGTCTTCGGGTGCTTGAAATTATCCTAAAACTAAAAAGGTAGTTTGTACATTGTACAAAGTTTTAATAAATTTGCACCGCAGCACTATTCAAGAGCATGCAAAGAAAAAATACACACACGCTATGGAACATTTCTGAAACTTTTGATATAGGTCCATAACGTCCTTCTGGATACATTTTTCTGTATAGTGAAGGTTTTCGGAAAACATCTTCTAAATAACCACTGGCCCAAATGACACCAAATCTGCAAACTTTTGACCAGTCAAAGGGGGAGATCTATCAAAATTCCAAATAATAATAATACCTAAGCTCCTAGAAATACAATAGGTATTCACAGAGCAGCTGTACACACCTATTAAAAAAAAGGAAAATGGCCAAGTTATACAGAAATGAACACCGCTGGAAAAGGGTGGTCGCTGGGGGCAGCGGTCATGTGGGCTGTGAACACCTTTTGAGACTGCTTGCAGTTTTAATTATTGTCATTTTTGTTTGTTCAAATCTATATCTCCTGTAACCTCCAGAAAGTTTAGTACCACTTGGCCCACAGGGGTTGCTATAATTCCCTGTAAAATTAAAAAAACAAATGTATCTGCCCCCTTTAGTCCTTATTTGACACGCTGAACATTTTTGCCTCTTGGACCCAGTCTGGATAGAGTTCTGTGTAAAAGCTAAATCATTAAAAAGAAAAATCATCTTTACCTGGTACACATGCTCTATGGACGTGCCTGACAAAAGTGGATATTTTTTACATGGCATTTAGGGCATTTGGCAGACACTTTTATCCAAAGCAACTTACAATAAGTACATTTGTCGAATGAGGGAAACAACAATATATCGCTGATTGTACAATACAATGAGAATAGAACAAGTTTCAAGCACTCCTGATTGTTAGGTCAATAGAACAAGTTACAACCTTATGATTGCTAGGTTGTCCCCTTACTGTAAAACAGCAAGGTAGCCAGGATACGATGCTACGCAATGCTAAGTACTATTTCAAGTACCGGGACATACTAACATACAGGATGCTACAAAGTGCCAGGACGTACAGACATAGAAGTGCTAGGGATCCAGGAGGGGATGGGATTCAAGCAGTGATCGGGTAGGTGGGAAAGGGTTGGGGAGGAGTGGTGGGTAGGAGGGGAAGCTATTCAGAGTCCAGGTGAGCTCTGAATAGGTGGGTCTTGAGTCTCTTGCGGAAGCTGATTAAGGATTCTGCTGTCCTGACATCGGTCGGGAGCTCATTCCACCACTGTGGTGTAAGGACAGAGAAGAGTTGTGACTTTGTGGACGTTTGTTTGCTCTTAATGATGGTGGTACCAGGCAGCCATCTGAAGTCGTTGAGCGGAGTGCTCGAGCTGGGGTATGGGGTTTGACCAGTGCTTGGTAGGTAGGTGGGGGCAGTTCCACTGACAGCCTTGTAGGCACACATTACAGGGAGCCAGTGGAGGTCACAGAAGAGGGTGGTCACGTGGGAGAACTTTGGTAGGTTTAACACAAGGCGTGCTGCAGCGTTCTGGATACGCTGCAAAGGTTTGACTGCGGAGGCTGGGAGTCCAGTCCGGCAAGAGTTTATCGTGTTGGACAATGTTATCTTGTCATGGCTGAATATTTCGGTGATTTCGAAACCGTAGAATTCAATGGCCACCTGTATTTATTTGAGCTTGAGTATGTGGACGAAGAGCTCGGATTACAAGGCATTCTTGCTCAATAATGGACCAATATCATAGATTTGTGTCCGCATTAGTCAGTTAGACCCTAAATGATGGGACAATGGGATCTAGGTTGAAAAATGAAATGAAATGAAAAAGTTATCGTTAGAAGTGCCCATGTCACAAAAAGACACTTGCCACCGGGCCTAATAACTTTTCTTGGGGAAACCCTGCACAATGTTTTCTTTCCCTTCCATTTTTTCTGATTTTATTAAGAACTGTAGTGCAAAACAAACATAACAATTTCAAGTGAAACTATAGAGAAATAAATACAGGCCTAGCCTACCATATGAAAATGTAAAATAAAGGGCGGCAAATAGGGCAGCAGTAGCTCAAGAGGTAGAGTGGTTGTCTGGCAACCGGAAGGTTGCTGGTTCGATTCCCGGCTCTGCCTAGCTAATTGTCGAGGTGTCCCTGAGCAAGACACCTAACCCTAACTGCTCCCGACAAGCTGGTTGTTGCCTTGCATGGTTGACACCACTGTCGGTGGATGAATGGGTGAATGTGAGGCAATGTATTTGGAAATGCTTTCGATAAAAGCACTATATAAATGCAATCCATTTACCATTTAAAATATCAAAGGTAAACATAAAAGTATAAACGAATAAACGTGTTTGTTATCTGTGTTCTTATAACATAACAAACTAGGCGCGTTTCATTTTGCGATGTAGAGAAAATGTGGATATTATTCAATTCAGAGGGTTTATATTGTGTACTGATGCTTGTGGAGATTGAATAGTATTTTCATGAATAAATCAAGAAATATAACCAATGGCAAGGACCTAAAGGACAGGAATGAGTAAATCTTCATTATGTCCTTTTAACCTTAATTGCAATCGTTGTTTTATTATTTATTAATGTGTGACTTTCGACAAATGTGTTACTTTTTGTAAGTCGCTTTGGATAAAAGCGTCTGCCAAATGCTCTAAATGTAAATGTGTGTTTTATAAGCAAATTAAGCACTTCGATAATATATATTATAATGAATAATATATATTTCTTGTGGCGATCAACTGAAACCCGAACTTAAATAGCCACCATGTCTGATAACAAAAATATCAGACAGAGACAAACAGCCAGAGGTATTAGTGTTAAATAATATCTCTTACCTCCCAGCATGCATTGCCCAGATCAGCAATTTTGACACGAAGTTTGTCTGCATTCCTGGGATCCAGCGGACTGACCAGGAAGTCTGCTGCACTGAACACTAGAGAAACAACATGATGTTAACACTAGAGAAACAACATGATGCTAACACTAGATAAACAACATGATGTCAACACTAGAGAAACAACATGATGCTAACACTAGAGAAACAACATGGCTAACACCCAAACTTAGTTTGTTTTCCCAAACTTAGGGCGGTGACCCAAAATGGGTCACGGACATAACTTTTGCACTAGAAATTATCCATTTCATACCTAAAACAAAACATAACTTATCTAGAAAAATGCAAATATTCAATTGATTCTTGTCTCAAGTCTAAGTCAAGTCTCAAGTCATGAATACCAAATCAAAGTCAAGTCGAGTCTTATCAATGTTAGTCAATGTTAGTCAAGCAAGTCTCAAGTCTTCCCTCAAGTCTGTGTGTGTGCGTGTGTGTGTTTGTGTACTAACCATCTCGTCCACTTGAGTATCCTGATAAAGAGGAAAGTGCTGACTCAGACGTTGCTGAAATCACAGAGCCGGACATCCCTGATAGGCCAGAGGCCGGACTGGAGAACCGCCCATTACACCTGTCGTCCAACCACGAGGAGCCAGACTCCGGACTGGCATTGTTATTGGCTGCGGACCAGGAAGTGTTGCCGTTGACGACCAAGGAAGCTCTTCATATACATTTACATTAGTATTTAATCGATATATTGCACTACATTGTTAATAAAATTATACAATATATAGTTGTACATGCTAGCTATACACAATCTGTGGAAATGTTGAGCACAAGTATCAATATTTAAAGATAAGTATAAATACTTCAACACAAGCATAAATATTTAAAGATGAGTATAAACATTTAAAGATATGTATAAATATTTCAAGACAAGTATACATATACATTTGAAGATGAGTATAAGTCGGAACTAGGGCTGTCAAAATTAACGTGATGATGCAGATTCATTTTAACGTTTTGTATTAACGCAGGTGTATATGCAAAAAAGTATTATGGGACAGCTCACGTGAGGCCAGGGGCTTGCGTTAACCCTGCATTCAAGACGCGTACGATGCTATGTCTGCGATGAGTTCTCGAGCACAGCAAGTTTAAAAAGATGGTAAAACTTTTTTGGAAAATGGTAGTTTAGTGACATTGCATTCAACTTCGAAGTGACCCTAACCCTAACCCCCACACCCCCTCTCTGAAATTGCAGATTGCTTAACTCCTACACAACTTTCAAAGTCATCAGATTGCTGTACTGCACACACTACACCACTTGTCTTGTAATCAAGTGTCTTGAAGTCGTGGGTTTTTTCACACTACACGATCGGCGACAGGGAGTCACACATTAAAAGTTGTTTAACAAGGAGGAATCCCTGATGATTCTGTCTTGTCTCCAAAGTACGTTTTAAGTCACGAAAACACGCAAGATCGGACACTTCAAAAATGGATGTCCACAAGATGCTAGTGGCCCAAGTTTGTGCACTGCTTCAAAAAACAAGGAGGAAAAGGATTGAAAAGAAATGACTCACCCCCCTTGTTTTCCTCTCGCCCATGTCTCACGCTCTCATTGGCAGTCGATCATCGCTGCTGTCATTACAGGTCACAACACCTTTCACATTACATGATTTTAACTCCCCGACAGGTCCAGATATTGAACCTGCTGGCTATCCTGCGACGGGTCTGCGACGCATCGGGGAACCTCTAAGGTTGCATCGTGCAGATTACACTACATGACCATCGCTCACGGGAGAGAGCTACGATATGCCTCCGATTTGGGACTTTTGTCTGCGACTTCTTGTCGTTGACTGGAAAATTGGGCTGAAATCGTGTAGTGTGAATTCGGCATAGAAGTGCAAGTGATGTTTGATCTATACTGAAATAATGGCAAATTTAGCTGACCAATGCTGAGTCTTGAGTGGCTTGAGTTTGCCATGTTATGGTTTGAGCATATTTTTAATGCTAAAAGCAGTACCTGTGAGGGATTCTGGACAATATTTGTTTTGTTAATTGACTACTAATAATAAATATACATACATTTGCATGAAGCAAGAATATTTTGTCCACTCCCATGTTGATAAGAGTATTAAAAACTTAACTCAAATAAAAAATGTCCCTGCACAGTACATTTTGAACAGATAAAAAAATGTTAATCACAATTAACTATTGACAATCATGTCATTAATCACGTTTAAATATTTGAATCGATTGACAGCCCTAGTAGAAACATTTCAAGACATGTATAAATATTTCAACATGAGAAATGATAATGATATAATGATGATAAATAAATAAATATTGAGTTGGACTTACTGAGTGGAGCAGTCTCCTGGCAGTGGGTGATGTCATCAGTCTGAGACAGAACGCTGTTTTGATCTTCCATTCTCTGTATGAGAGGGTTAGGGTTAGATAGTGAAACAGAGGGTTAGAGAGTGAAACAGAACGTTTGACAGTGAAATGGGGTTCGATAGTGAAATGGAGGGTTAGGGGTATATTATACTATTGTATTATACTACCTGAAGGTCAACTATTCTCTCATCCAAGAGTCTCTGGTGTCTTCTGGCTTTCCTTTTCATCTTTTTCTTCTTGTTTTTGGAAATTTTACCC